>ML776993.1:646265-660105 GCA_009831015.1 Picea engelmannii
GATTCCTACTCTATCCAACTGCTTCCTCTAGATCAGGTAAAATCATGCTTCCAATGAATACATACAAGAAATTGATTAACAAGCCAAACTCTTTGTATGTGTTTCAACAAAATGAAGACTAGAACAAAAATCAACAGTTGATTGTAAGTTTGATTTTCAGATTATCATTAAATGAAGACTGAAACCTTGAATCCATGAATTCCTCCATATAGATAGCAACTGGATCATGAAAAGAAAAAAAAGTGAAATTATGACAAGAAAAGGTTACCTCGGGATGATATTTTTCCACCTGAAGATCAAATATTCTCGGCATATTCTCTTTCCCATGGAGGCTTCCACTTTCATCTATCTACAAATCTGAACATGGTTGCAGATTGATTTCACTACTAGTCATAGGTTGTTTGATGTTGTCTGCAGATCCAGGATGGTTGATTTCCTCACAATGATGTTCCTTAATGAATGAAGAAAAAGTATCTATAGTATGGTCTTGAAAATACTTCATATCCTCATCAAAATCCGATTCATAGCTGTCATACATTGGATGGATGCTCCTTAAGTCAACAAAATGTGATGTAGGTATCTTCTCTTCTTCATCTGAATACTCATAAAAAATAGGCTATTCTTGGTCAGTATTTGAAAAAACTTCTTCACCATAAGTCGGGTTGCTAAAGACATTTGTTTCAAGAACATAAATATCCTCTGCATTTTCTTCATAAGAGCAACAAACAAAATTTTCATACGATGTAGATGAACAAGGAAGAGAAAGAGTTGATTCCTCATCCAAGGAATATTCTTCATCCTCATAGCCCTCATGAGAATCATTTATATCCTGAACACACTCTTTATACTCCTCACAACAGGTATGACAACTTAACTCAGAGGAATAAAACTTTTGACAATGAATATTGAAAGCAACATGAAACTCTTTGAGTGAAGAAATGCTAGAAGTTTCAAGAAACTCATACCAAATACAAACATATCCTTGAAGAGAGTACATAAATAGCTTCATATGCATGTATTCATGTTGGATTTCAATATGCTGCATCAAATCATGAAATTCTTGAACATGCTCAACATGATTGTCATTCTCACCTTCATAAAATCTAGGCAACATATCTTTCCATTCATCAATTTGAGGCACAGGATGGGGATAACCAGCTATGGATGAGAAATTGAGTGGGGAAAACCTCCTAGCCAGGATATCCTCCATATCTATTTAATTTTCTCATTCCAGTGGAGTCACCAACAAATTGTAAACAATGGAGTCACCATGGTGAATATGCAGTCTTGAAGGTGTCCAACTTCAGTCACCATTTAAAGTTGGAGCTGTGCAATGTTGTTCTTCTAGGGAGATTTTCAATCTGCTTAAATCCATCCTCGACAATGGAACCAAAAATGTTATCACTAAGAATCACCCTCAGAATGCTAGAGGATAAGCCCAATACCCATTAAAAAATTTATGAGATAAGTCTTAAATGTGGTGTCAAATGGAAAACAATCAGTTAAGCAATGTCAAAACACAAGAAATTCTAGATGAAGTGCATAAAAAAAAAGAGGTCTTGTTCTAAATTAGGTCATGGTTTTGAGGATTAGTGTGGATAGGAGGAAGACTTAGTAAGCAAATGAATTGAATATACCACTAGCTTCAGGCTATTCCAGTAGACAAAGAAGAGAAATTCTTCTGATACAAGAACTTCTTAAATCCAAGAAAACAAAACTCTAAGAAAGATATAACACTATAACAATCAAACATCCATTGTCATACATCTACAAAACATCATTTGAATCCTTCAATGATAGTAAAATTTCAGAGTGAGAGACATTAATATGGAAAAAAGAAAGCTAACTTCCATTAAAAAAGATTTCATTAGATATGATACATCAAAACCAGAGTAGGCTCTAAAAAGGTCTTTTACATCAACCATTCGAGCCTGAAAAATTAAATCAATTTTATAAGGGTTGATCAATAAGGAAGAGTAAGAAAGGTAGAGGGCAACAAACTGTCAGCAGAAGCATTCAATTGGGCATGGAGTCAACACATCCTACATATCAAAGGCACTCAAGATCATACCAGACCAAAAGGGATATAATTAATGGATGGAGGTATAATAAATATATATAAAATAATAATATCATCAAGAAAAGATCCACTATGAAAAAATGACTTAAAAAATAACTAGAATAGAGATCATGAAAGGAGGCAATTACTACAAATCATTTGCAACTCATGAATCTCTCTCCTCATGAACAATCATTGATATTCGATGTCTGCAATTCCATTCAAGTAATATAACAAGATAAAATGATAACAAATAACACAAAGTATGATAAGAAACTCTCATCAATCTCTAATGGAAGAAATCTTAATTACAACATTCCCTCATGCTTACAATTGAGAAACTAAATTGCTCCTCTAGCTCTCTCCTCTCTTGGATCATGAATCCAACCCTTCTCTAAGAGCTCCCTCCTCTCTTAAATAGAAAATAGAATCCAAATATCCTTAGGAGGTTGAATCAAATATCCTTAGGAGGTTGAATCCAATATCTTTCATTGGATTCTAATACTTGGATATAGGTGGCAACAGTCAAAGAGAAAAAAATCCAGCGAACTGCTAATTTTCAGGAAATTGATGAAAGTCATTAATAAATTCTTTCCACCTCACTGCATGAGGTCTTTAATGGAGCTAAAACTTAGGTGAATTTGTCCCTTGACATATAAATGATCCATGAGAATCCATAAAAAACCCTCCTTGACAAGTGGAAACCTCCCAACAAGGAAAATATCCAATCTACTGTGCAAAATATTGAATTTGCAACACATTTCGCAGCGCACTGGTGTTTTAATTGTTTCTCTCAAATTACAAACGGGGTCAGGCTGAAATTTGGTCAGCAAGTCAGCAAGGAAATCATCTTCCTCCATAAAACACTTCATAGAAACCCACTTCATCGTTTGGGTTTTATGATAAAATTTGTAATAGTAACCACTACAGGAAATTTCGTAGTGCCCTCCTATAAAACTGCTCTGCAGATTTCGTAGCGCCTTTTCTGTGTCTAGCTAGGTGATTCCGTAGATCCTTTTCTATGTCTGGATAGGTGATTCCATATCACCTTTGGTAGAGAAACTACAAAAGAGTCTATGTAGACGATTTTTTAGTGCCAGGCGCTACGAAATATCTGTGTTTTTCTGTGTGATGCAACAACTCTTCAAAAACACAAAAATTCTTAGTTGATGGATTATGAGATTGTAGATGCCTCCAGTAGGTGCAATTAGAATATTTCTTTAACACTTCAAGTTTTCCAAAAATAATCACCATAAAAAATGGATCATCATCATCTCCAATTTCCCTTTTCCATCCAATCTACAGCAGATTTCATAGTGCATGACCGAACTAGGAGTAGAGTTCAAATCATTTATAAGACAGTTAGACATATTTAATGACCAAATCTCAATTATTTCCTTTTAAAACATGGATGCTGAAAATAATGAGATCAACTGAAACCAACTTCATAGATGAAATAATGGTAGTGAGGGAAGATGAACTCAAGATGCACTACGAAATCTCCTTATTCACTGGTGCGATGAAATGACCAAATTTGCTACTGCAAATTTTTGTGCTAAAACCTCCCACTCAAAAATCTGAAATGACCTTTCAAGTAGACTTACTAGTAGCTATAGAAGAAAGAATCCTCTGACAAGATTCTCTGAGACCAGTAATAGACGAGGAGGGTGAAATTTAAAAAATAACTAGACATGAAGAAGTTAGTAATTCCCCCCCACAAATTTGGAAGTTGTATGTTGATGGTTCTAAATTGCAAGAAGGGTCGGGAGCAGGATGTATCCTCATTGTCCCAAAGGCGAAATGAAACTTCCTATCCAGTAGATTAGAATTTGAATGCACTAATAACATAGTTGAATATGAAGCTCTAGTTCAAAAACTAAAGAAATCCATTGATCTAAACGTCAAGGAATTGAAAGTTTTTGGAGACTCTGAAATTATCATTAGGAAATTGAAGAATAATATCCATTGCAATTTACCTCACTTAATCAATTACCAGTAAGAGGTGCACAAACTAATAGACAATTTTGAGGCCTTCAACATTAATGCTATTCCCAAGATGCAAAATACCCTCGTTGATTCTCTAACCACTATGGCCTGAAGATTATCTCCTTTAGAAGACTATGAAGCCTTGATATTCACAGAGGAACAGATCTACAAACCTTTGGTACCTAAAAACATTTATAGATAGAAATTACTTGAGGGGCATGAAAAGATTGTATATTTCCTAACTAATCAGGACAATTTTAGGGATTTGGCCATTGATGATGAAATACTCCGAGATCTACTCACAGAATCAAATCTCCATGAACAAAAGCAAAAAACAGATCACTTTGATGACAAACTAAAGTTTCACATGATACCAAAAGGAGTGGCCAATCTAGAGAACCTTTTTGACCTAAGGGAAATCTTTAGAGGGCCAAGGAATGCAAAAACATGGATCTCATGTCCTATATAAGAAACTATAAACCTAGGAACCCCTGAGAACCCCAAGAATGTCCATTTAGGTAAGACAATGTCCAAAGAATATAGGAAATCTTATCTCAAATGCTTTAAGGAATATCAAGATATATTTTCTTGGTTCTACCGAGAATTGAAAACTTATGATACTCGCATTATCCAACACACAATCCTGTTAAAGTTTGGAGTAAAACCATTCCAACAAAAGGTTAGGAAGTACCACCCATATCTGGAACCTCTGATGTATCAAGAGATGAATAAATTATTAGATGCCAAGATTATCTTTCAGGTAAGACACTCTGCCTGGGTATCCAATCTGGTACCTGTCAGAAAGAAGTTAAGGAGATTTGTCTAAGTAAGGATTTTAGAAACCTTAACAGAGCATCAGAAAAGGATAACTATCCAGTCCCACACATGGAACAAATTCTACAGATAGTATCCGACTCTAAATTTTTTCCCTCCTAGATGGTTTCTCAGGATATAACCAGGTCATGGTTTCAAAAAATGATCGATTAAAAACTACCTTTCGGATCAAGTGGGGAACCTTTGCTTATAAACACATTCCCTTTGGTTTGATTAACGTAGGTGAAACATTTCAGAGGGCCATGGATGTAGATTTTCGGGGATTAATTAACAATTTTTTGGTAGTCTATTTAGATGACGTAACAATATACTAAGAAAAAAAGGAAGACCACATTCAACATTTGACTCATATTTTTGAAAGGTGTAGGAAGTATGGAATATCATTGAACCCTAAGAAAAAAATATTTTGTGTAGAGGAAGGAAAAATATTAGGTCATATCATATCTCAAGGGGGAATTAGCATCAACCCTGAGTGGATAAAAGATATAGCTCAAATCCCCTTGCCTCACAATAAAAATTCCATGCAATCCTTCTTTGCGAAAATCAACTTTGTGAGAAAATTTACTCTTGACTTTGTTGAAACTGTTAAACATTTAAAAAAAATGATTTGCAAAGAAGAAGATTTTAAATGGGATTAATAAAGGAAAGGATCTTTTGACAACATCAAAACTGAAATATCCCAAACACCAGTACTACAAAGCCCTGATTTCAACAAATATTTTTTCCTTTATACCTTTTCTTCTGACCAATCCTTCGCCACAGTATTTACCCATAAGGATGATGAAAACAATGAGGCACTGATATCATTTATGAGAACTAACCTTCAAGGAGACGAACTAAACTATCTGACTATAGACAAACATGCTTACATAGTTTATAAAGTGGTCAAATATTTTAGATCCTATATCCTAAAGAATCACACTAAAGTCATAGTCCCTCACCTCGTAATCAGATCTTTGTTCACCCAACAAGAAATGTGAGAAAAGAGGGAAAATTGGATGAAAATCATTCAGTAATTTGATCTAGACATAAAATCTGCCAAAATAGTCAAGGGTCAAGGATTGTCTAGACTGGATGTTGAGGCCCAAGATCTGGTCAACGTAGAAGACTCTGATTGGGAAAATGAGTTGTCATTATGGTGCAACGAAGATTTATATGTACCTCCCAAGAAAGAATCCAAGTATGGAAACTTCTCTTATCTCCTGCATCATGGAACTTGTCCAAAAAACCTAAACCCTAGAGAAAGGAGAGCTCTTAGGTTAAAGTCTGCTCAATATTGCCTCATAAATTCTGTGCTTTTTTGCATAAACTATGATGGATTACACTTTAGATGTCTTGAACATGATGATGCAGAAAAGGTACTAAAAGAACTCCATGACGACCCAACAGGTGGACATTTTGCAGGAGAAACCACGATTCACAAAATATTAAGGGTTGATTATTATTGGCCTACTCTGTTCAAGGATGCTCATGCATATTCCAGGAAATATAAATATTGTCAAGTGAGCGTTGGTAGGGAAAAGAGAGCAGCCATTCCACTCCATCCGGTCACCATATCCAGACCATTTGAGAAATGGGGAATAAACATCATAGGAGAAATTACTCCCAATTCTTTGAAACAACATAAATATATCTTGACTTCTACATATTATTTTGCGAGATGGATGGAGGCTATCCCTCTCATGCATGTTAATGAAAAGGTAGTAATATAATTTTTAGAACAAAAACTGATAACAAGGTTTGGATTTCCCTCCATTCTCGTTTTTTACAATGCTTCCTACTTTTGTTCCATGCTCTTGAAAAAATTCACCCTTGATAATGGGATCATAATAAGATATTATGCAAACTACTATCCACAAGGGAATGGGGTAGTAGATTCAACTAATAAAAACCTGGTGAGAATTTAAAAAAAGACAATTGTTGAAAATCAGAGGAATTGACATAATTTAATTCATAATGCCCTATGGGCTGATAGAGTAACAACTAAAGAAGCTATAGGAAACTCTTCGTAATTTCTAGTATATGGGAAAGAAGCCATTCTTCTAAACAGATTGTATCTTCCATCTTTTCATCTTGTCTAGGCATCAAGAGGTCATCCCTCATCTGCTCTACAAAAAATGATTAATACCCTTCTCATGTTGGATGTATAAAGAGAAAAAGATAAAGTTAAGTTCACCACTCATCATAAGGTAGTTAAAATATGGTTCAACAAACATAAAGCCAAAGAAACAAAATTGAGGTAGGAGACCTAGTCTTGAAGTGGGACAAACCAAATGAGTCCAAAGTAAAACACTCAAAGTTTCAAAATCTATGGCTCAGACCTTTCCAGGTGGTAGAAAAGATCGGGGCGGGAACATATCAGTTTCAAAATATGAAGGGGGAATCAAACACGCTCTCGATGAATGGCTAGGCCTTAAAACAATACTTTTCCTAAAAAACAAAAAAAAATATGTGTCTTTTGACACTTTGTTTGAGTTTTCATTTTTTTTTAGCATACATTTTGATCAGGATGAGTTTGTGGGTTTAGGGAAGACCGACTTCGAAATCCTTTTTATTTCTTTCTTTTTCTTGTTATTTTCTTTTAATTAAGTTGTGTTCCGTAAAGAAATGGTTGATTTTAATAAAAACGATGATGCAGACTCTAATCCTGACCTATGCTTACATGCAAAATAAGAGACACTGGGAAAATACAAATTTTCAAAATCATATTTATCTTTGTAAGCATACTACCATGGGAAGCAATGAAATATCTTCCTAGTGGCCTGGTAACACTAAATGGAAAGAATCACATGTACCTATGGACAAATCTAGGAAAATCCCCACCTTAACACTTTCACCTTGTCAAAAAACATATATCCTCCTCTCTAACTCTCTCTAGGCATTTATGCCAGAAAAAGATGATCCATAAAAAGAGTGTAAAGTATGAGAGGGTATGCAGATAACTCCGTCGGGGCTATGGACGCTCGTTGGCAGCAGAGCAAGGTCTGTGATGTTGAGGTGACTCCGTCGAGGCTATGGATGCTCCCTGGCAACATAGAAACACCGCTAGGAAGAAATGATAGCTAAATGGCCTCACGTCAATGGATGCCATACCCGACTCTCGTCTAGAAAAGACATGGATTGAGGTTAAAAGGAAAGAGGGTGGAAAGATAAAACCCATAGACAGATCCATATTTGTGGACTCGGGAACTTTTTTACACATTGATAGAAAAGGTTCTATTGAAAAGTAATAGAATAAGACCAGATGGTTGCTCAACCAATTTCAACAGGCTAAGCACGAGGGAAGGAGCAGAGATTCTATTTTCTCCCAGATAATCGTCATTTGTTGAGCACTCAACACACCCTAAACATTTTTGTGAATTTTCTTTTGGGTACCACTTTGTCTTTTATGAATTTAGTTAGTCATGTAGGGATCAATGAGTTTTATGTGTTGTTATGTTTATCATTGATCACATTCAGTTTGGTTTGGAATTATTGAACATATTAACCTTTTTTATAAGTAAATTTTGCATTTAGACTAAGTGTACATAGCTAAAAACGTTGAGCCACGTGCCTATCATCAGTATCGACGAAATATGAGAGGAAAAATTTCCACATAAAAATAATAATCGTTAGTCTCTGATGCACCATAGGCATCGGAGAAATGGGAGGATGGGCATGCCGATCGCTAATTCTGGCCTGCGAAAAGTTTTCTAAAAATCACCGATATACCATCGACATCGGAGAACCAGAAAGTTAAACCATCAACATAGGAAACCACAATTGATCATGGATCATTGATATATCATTGAAATCGATGAAGAGGGGAAAGGAAACATCAACCCGTGTCAAAAGGAAAATCCCCAACGCCAAAAAGAAACGCTCCTCGCACCCCATAGGAAAAATCAACCGCCACGTTTTTTTCGTGTATGCAGTCTGTATTACATAGGCATTATCCATGTCATCTTTCGGTGTCCCCCGTGTCATATCTATATTTCCACATCAACACCTCCACGTCAACACTGTGGGGCAGTTTTGTGTCGGCATCAGAACTTTTTCCTAGAGGTGCCAACAAAATAATTTCAAATATAATTCGCCAATACCGATACACGCATTAACTATCGGTTGATTGCTTGGACATGAAACTCCAAGTTTTAGTTCGAACCTTTACCAGTCTACACCGACAACCTTCGTCAATTCGTGATTCTTATTATCCCCGATATTGAGACCTAAGTCTGCACACCTACCCCTCCTTCCTCATTTTCCCTATTATACCTTCTTGAAAATCATTTCCCTTCTAGTTGGTTGAGTCAATTTCCCTCTCTAAATGGCATGGTTTCTAATTTTTTCTTTCTTGATTGAGTCTTTGCACATTTTGTTTCTTTTTTTCTTGAAGGATAATTACATGTAGTGATTTGGTTCGAAATACTTATCATCATTCTTGTCATTGATTGAGCTCATAGAAGGTCGACCAATCCTTTTTGTATGCATAGGGAACACCCGTGAAAAAAACGCAACAATTCAGAGCAGTCATTTTTGGGCCTGGATTGTGAAAACAAACAGGGAAAATTTTCAACAGTAAAGATCCAATAGGTTGATCATATCAACGACTCTTGTACATTTGAGGTTCCAGAAATGTGTGAGGTTTAATCGCAGAGTTACACAAACTTCACTCCGTAACTCCTGAATGCTGAAATCTCCGAGCTCATCTTTGTCAAAAAAATTTGAATGCTAAAATATCCGAGCTCATCTTTGTCAAAAAATACCGAATGCCAAATTGCCACATCACTTTGCAATATTATATATCCAATATATCTCCACACTTAGCACTCAAAAAATCCCAAATGATGAAACACCAGAGCCACATGACATCCATCGGTGCTGACACATGGCACTCATTTTAGGTCATTTGGGTTTCTTCATCTGCTCATTTATGGGTGACACATGTCACTCTCTGTCATGTGAACATGTCAACAATAGTGACATCATGTTGACACATCATATCTGAGAGATTATCAGTCTAGGGGATTTCAATTCACAACAAACGCAGACCTCTGAAGCCCTGAAGCACCAGATCCTCCGAAGTCTAGAAATATTTATTGTTAAACATGGCTTAATCCTGGGTTAATTAGTGATAAGCACTCGCTAATTCCTTCGCGAGTTTGTCCCTCCAGGAGGTATCCAAATTTTTCATTCAAGAACTCTTGAACCCTGAAGAGTCAGATACTTAGTTGAGATGCGTGACACTCTTCTATCATGACACATGGAATTATCCTATCATGACATGTGGCACTCATTTCAAGCATATTTGGGTCTATCATCTGTACTATTTCAAGTGAAACGTGTCACGTTTCTTTCTGTGACATGTCAGTGATATGGCGTCAGTCCACCACGTCACTCCGAGAGTTTAGTAATCCAGGGAATTTCAACTAAAAGCGAGCACAGTTCTTTGAACCTCCAAAATGTCGGAGCCCTGAAGTGTCAGAGCTCCAAACAACCGAAGTGGGTTCCAAACAGCCACGTCACTCCGCAACATTTTAACTTCAGGAGATTCTCAAACTCAACATTCATATCTCTCGAAACCCTAATCGCCAAAGTGTCAAAACACCAAATGTTTAAGGATAAATATTGGGTTAATTAGAAATAAGTGGTGTTTAATGGCTCTATGAGTATGGGCCTCCGGGAGATATGAATATTCTGCACTACAAAGCCCCCAAATGTTGAATTTTCGAAGTGGCTCACCCACATTTATTGCACATTTTGAAATGTTTAAAAAGGGGCACCAAACTAGAAATGGGGAAACTACATGCCCATACTGCAGAAAGAATATTAGAGACTCTGTTAAATGTCAGATGATTTGCTTCTTTCCTCCAGGCGATAAGTGGGGAAAAAACACTGCCAACATCCAACTATCTCCTAGTGACCTCCAACAATGTGTTGCATGCGAATTCTCAATACAAAACACATTTCTTTCACTCTTAGTCATTTACTTCCAAATCTCAGTTCACCCAAACATGCACATTAGTCTAGCTTCAGTGCTAGTAGCAGTTTTTTATTTTTTCAATTGCAAAACTCTTTTAAATTCAGACATAATAAGTGGTCTTTTTTGTGTGATAAGAACTGCTCCTTTTTATTAATTCAAGTTCTGGGTATTCATTAACATACTCTAGTAGTGTGTTTTAGTTAAGTTAATAAGTTGTTTCACAACCGATGTGTATATTGAAGCCTCAATTCCACACTAGTCGAGGGCCTCCACATCTGTGATAAATAGGCATATTTTGTATGTTAGAACAAGTCGATGGTTTTGAAGAGAAAGACTTTTTCAGAATTTTTTTAAGAGAACTATTTCTGTGCAAGTTATTTAAATTAAGAAGTTTTGTTTAGAACCAAAGACACTTATATCATCTAAGGCGTGAATGTGATTGGACCGAGGGGGATTATCTTTGTCTTTATATTCAATATTTTTTGATGTATTGAGTAAGAGTTGATGTATCTGTTATTTAAAGTTATCTTATAATGTTGTAACAATTCTTTTATTCTAGTTGATGAATAAAAATCAATTGTGTTAACCTGTGATTGATATTAGAACATCGAAAATTACTTTTTCTTGTGATAACTTCTTTTCACGTATATATTTTATTTATGTAACTATTATCTCAGACAATGTTGAATGTATACTAATCAAAATGGTATTAATGCTAGTTTGAAGTAGTTTAGATCTTCTTAGTCGGCATGCTAAGGTATAAAGGTTATCCCAAAACCTATCCTTCCCCCAACATGTAGTTAGATTCCCTCAGTCATCTATTTTAAATCTCTATATTTATTTTGTTATAAATGTTAGAAAATAAACAAAAAGAGAACTACATAGCCTGAGGAAAGGCTTAACATAAAAGACATATCTATCAATCACGATTAAAGCCCTAGTTAGATCATGAATCTGTAGAACCTTACCACTCATCAAATGCTTATGAGTCTAATTGGGCCTGTTAAGCGGGTTTGGTTCCTGCTGTTGAGTTAAATGGATCTCAAACCCCTCAACACATCCTTGGATTTATCATCTTTACTCAATTTACAACTAGTATGCATGGTAGTACTTATGGGCTTGCAATCTACCATTCCAAACTTCTTGATAATTTCTTTGCTATACTTTGTCTGGGAGATGAAAATACATTTATCTTGCTGACATATGTAGAGTCCCAAAAAGAAATACAACTCACCAAGTAATGACATTTCGAATTCATTCTACATGTATTTATCATATTTTTGACTCATCCTGTAATCATCACTGCCAAAAATAATTTCATCAACATAAACTTCAATTATCAATATATTATCTTGATTTACCTTTATGTAGATATTGTTGTCTGCATTTCCTTTTCTGAATGATTGTTGATGTAGATAACTGTCCAATATTGAAAACCATGTTCTGGGGGATTGTTTGAGTCCATACAGTTCCTTCTTCAATATACAAACATAATCTTCCTTTTCTTACGATAGAAATCATTTTAGTTGTTCGATGTATACTTCTTCTTCTAGTTCTCTGTTTAGGAAGGATTATTTTTCATCCATCTGATATACTTTTATTTTATTAGAACATGCATAAGCCAAGATCAGTCTGACTGCTTCCATTTTGACAACTAGAGAAAAAGTTTCTTCAAAATATATTCCTTCAACCTAAACATATCCCTTAAATACTAACCTTTATTTTTTCCTGGTTACCTGTGTATCCTTGTTCAACTTGTTTTTGAATACCCATTTTGTGCCAATCACGTTCTTGTTCTTAAGCATTGGAACAAGTTCCTGTGTTTCATTCTTCTCTATCTGATCCAGTTCTTCTTCCATAGCCTTGATTCAATTCTCATCAGTGTCGGCTTCTTCGAAACTTATAGGTTAAAATGTGGACAACAATGGTAGATGCCTTTGTTCTAGAAAGGGTAATTTTCTTTGGGTTTAAACTATCACGTCTTTATTCCCAATTATCTATTCTAGTGGATGATTTTTCTACATTTTCTGGCTAGGAGGTTTGGGATATATTTGAAGATTTTTTTGGTCATTTTCCTCTTGCTCAACTTATGGTTTCTCTTCTTCTTCTTCTTCTTCTTCTTCTTCTTCTTCTTCTATTTCTTCTACTTCTTGTTTCAAATCCTCTTCTCCTTATTTCTCTGTTGTGTATTTTCTTTCTTCTTTAGCCTTTCCTACACTTGTATCGTCAATATGTACATTGATGTTTTCCACTATTTTGTTGAGTCTCAGATTGAAACATTTGTATTCCTTTCTCTTGCTTGAGTACCCAAAAAATACTCCTTTGTCGACTCGGGAGTCAAATTTTCCAATCCTGTCATCTTATCTTTTGATATAACACCTACTTCCAAGTACTCTAAAATGATTCACATTTTTCGGTCTTCCTTTCCATAGATCGTAGGGAGTCTTATCATTGTTACTTATGAGCATTCCTTTTTTCAGGATATGAAATGTTGTGTAAATGTGTTGAAATTGAAAATAACATATATAGGTAAACAATGATACACACATTTGCAGAGAGAATTGGAGAAAGAAGAAGAAGGAGAGAAAAAATGAAAGAATTCTCATTAACCATTGTGAATAATGAATAATTTACACATGATTTACTTTGTATAACTCAATGAGTGCACACTGGAGGAGAACCAATGCGACATAGTGGTGGTATAGAGTGATTTGGACACACACCAGTAGTTATGGGAGTGAAATTACACCTAGTCTAGTCTCTCAGGCAGTTATGGTAGTGAACTTCCACCTAGTTGAGTTAACTAGTTAACTAGTCTTCAATTAATTGACTGAACAAAGAGTAGTGTGGAGTTAACTCAGGGAATCAAGGATAATGCGCCAGTATGGTTATGATACCAAGGAAAGTTTGAATTATCATGGTGATGATCCCAATGTTTCATGGTAACAAAACCAATGCAACATCTAAACTCAACTCAACTAGTCAAACTGAAGTGTTAA
>ML776993.1:686310-700891 GCA_009831015.1 Picea engelmannii
CTATAGCTGATCTACTAATATAAAACATAAACTAATAATGAATTCTTATTAGGGATTTAACATGTCCCCTTTATTAAAAAAAAAACATTTCCCTCAAAGCTTGTAATTGAGGGTGTTTCTTCATGAATTTCTCATTTTCCCATGTAGCTTCTTCTAGAGGCATATTCTTCCACTTGATTAGGTACTCCATAATGGTTCTATTATGAAGAGATAGAGAACTTTGATCAATAAATTTTTTGGTTCAAGGATCAACTTCCCTTCTTCATCTAATTTTGGAAGTTCCACTTGCACTGGCATAGTTTGTCTCAAAACCATTTTTAGGAAAGATACATGAAAAACCTTATGAATGTGAGAAGAAGGAAAATATCACTTGTGCGCCACTTGTCCAATCCAACAAATAATATTGTAGGGTCTATAAAATTTTGGAGCTAATTTCTTATTCTTATTTTGCTTGAGTGTGGATTGCTTGTAATCTTGTAGTCTAAAAAATACCCAATCACCCTCAAATTGTCTTTCACTTCGATGTTGATCTACTTGTTGTTTAATCCTATTTTGCACCATTTGAAGGTTTTCCTTAAGAATTGTCAAATTTTCTTTAGTATTCTCCATATGTGACTCTATTTCTTGTACTTTGGACTTATCTTGGAAAAGTTATGAGATACTAGGAGCTAGATATCCATAAAGGGCCTAAAATGGGGACATTTTAGCAGATGTGTGATAGGTAGTATTATGCCACCATTATTCCAGAGGAAGTAATTTCATCCATTGAGATTGTTTGTCTGAATAATAACATCATATATAACCCTCTAAACATTTTTTAACTATTTTTATTTGACCATCTGTTTGTGGATGATATGTTGAACTCATAGATAGTGTTGTTCCACCCATCTTCCATAATTATTCCCAAAACTTTCTTGTGAATTTTGGATCTCTACCAATTAATATTACTTTAGGAAGACCATGAATTCTATTAATTTCCTTCATGAACACTTCTGCTACTTGGCTTGTTATATATGTACTTTGAATTCCACAAAAATGTGCATATTTTGTGAGTCTATCAACGACCACAAAAATGACATCCTTACCTTCATATCTTGGTAACTCTGTAATGAAGTCCATTGATATCTCTTCCAATATTTGATTAGGTATGTGTAATGGATGAAGTAACCCTAGATATTTTACAATCTCTCATTTATTTATTTTGCAAACATGACATTCTCGTACAAATTTTTGAATATGTTTCTTCATTCCTTTCCAAAAGAAATCTTTTCGTATCCTTTGATATGTTTTAATAAACCCTTCATATCCTACTATTGGAGAGTCATGGGACTCCCTTAATATTTTTTTCTTCAACTTTGATTGAGGGCATAAAAATATTCCACCCTTCTAACAAATTATATCTCCCTTCCACTCCCAATGTTCCATAGAGTTCATACCTTCCTTTATGCATTGTATTTTTTGTTTAGTATTGTGGTCATTTTTCCATTTATGGTGTGCTTCTTCCAACTACACATGAATATATGTGATAGAATATAATATTGAGACTTATCCTATTCTAGAAAGAGCATCTACTACTACATGGTCCTTTCCCTTTTTGTAGATAATTTCAAAATCAACCCTTGCATTTTTTCTACCCATTTTTGTTTATTTTCTGATGATAACATTTTCTCTAAAAAGTACTTTAGGCTATCATGGTCTATCTTGACTTTAAATTTCCTCGAAATGAGATATTGTCACCATTTTTTTATTTCATGTAAACTTGCTTCCATTTCTTTTTCATATGTAGATTTCACCAAATCTTTTCCCTTGAATTGTTTTCTTTCAAAATCCAATGGTATCCCTTCTTGTTTCAATTGTTATAAAAACAGGATCGTGGAGCAATAAAATAAAAACAAATGCGGAAATAAAACACAAAAGATACAAAGTACAATAGAGACACAGTTGTATGTGGTTCACCTAGTGTGGGCGACGTCCACTAGAGAAATTGCCAGGTCATTCCTTTTTGTCTTCCCATCAAATGAAGGGATACAACCTACAACACAGCCGATGTAACTTCCTCTTCTTTCTCTCACAATATCCTCTCTTAGAATACAATATTCTCCATGATGAATAGACACAATACATTTCCCTCATAAAAGAGGGTTTCCTTCTAGGGAAAAAAACCCTAATATAACTTCTACCATCATATATGCGACCTTATAATGAACAATCCAGATTTACTATGAAATTAAAATATACATTTACAAGGAAATTTTTCCTTCCGGGGATTCACCCTCGAATCCCCATTGGGGAACACTATTCCCTGAACCCCCTCTTTCTCCTAGACCTCCCTGCTAAGGGGATGATTCCCCAGACCTTGCAGGGGGGTAAAGCGCCCCTGCGTGGAGGGGTGTACAATATTATAAGGTGTACAGTCTTCATGGGGTATAAACAAGATTGGAAAAAAATACGTCTGAATCAGGAATATAATCAAGCTCCACAACCAACATCAATACTGCTCCCATTCCTATTTATGATGCATCATATTCTATTATGAACGTTTTACCAAAATAAGGTGTTTCTAATACCGATGTAGAATACATGGAATCCTTTAAGAGAGAGAATACCAAATCTTATATAGGAGGATCTCAGTGGCCACTCACATATTCTAACTGGCTCAAAACAATTTTTTGGAAATTTACTATTTTTAGCAGTTTTTCGGGTTACAAACTTCTTTTCCATTTTGAGGGCCTACATAATTTGTTTTTCACGATCGGGCACTTCAATGATATCGAAAGGCTTTGATTGAGCCCCCTAAATGAATATCCTCATCAAGACCTTTACAACTAGCTATCGTGCACCCTAAACGAAGATTCTATGCAAAAGTTACGACCCTAGGAGGTTGATGTAGTAACTTACCCCATTGGGGCCCACATGACTTTTGGTGCTTCATCTCCTCAGGTTAGGTTTTTGTATGTATAGGGTTTTGACATTCATTTTTATTTTAAAAATTCATTTAGAGTCTCATTGTACTCATCTTCTTGTGAATGAGCGTAGTCGTCACATCTATTCTCAGAGATAAGTTGGCACCATTTTAGCAAACTTGTTTTCAGTCTACATTTTAAAGTTTCAACATATTTCTTATTTAATAGAAGTCAAGTTTTATTGTATCTTTGTTATTATTCACTATGTCTCTCTATTATATTATAAATATTTGTTTCATTTCGTTCTTCTTGTAAATCCGGATCAAAAGTGTTCTTATCATTCCATACCAATGAATTTTTCTTCAAGAGAGATGTGAGTGGACATGCAATCTGTGCATAATTCTTAACAATTTTTTGATAATATCCTATAATACCCAAAAATACTCTATTACCCTTGATTTTCTTATGAGTAGACAATGTTTTAATAGCTTGGACCTTTTGAGGGTCCACCTTAAACCCTTCCCTTGAAACAACATGACCCAAATATTGTACCCATTGTTTCCCAAAAGAACATTTGGATCCTTTTACATACAATTGATTGTTCTCAAGAATTTGTGGGACTTTATCCACATTTTTAATATGTTCTTCCCATGATTTTCTATAGATAAGTATATCATCAAAGAAATCCAAAACAAACTTTCTAAGATGGGGTTGAAAATTTTTGTTCATAAGAATTTGAAAAGTTGAAGGAGAATTAGTCAACCCAAAAGGTATGACCAAGAACTCATAGTTCCCATCATGAGTTATAAAAGTTATTTTGGGACTGTCATATTTTCTTAATCTCATATGATGGTATCCTGGTTTAATATCTAGCTTTATAAAATAAGCCACTCCATGTGATCTAGGAGGATCCAGAATGCTAAAAATATTATCTTCTCAAATGCTAATGAAAATAACTATATTGATTAGAGCTTGACGAGAGATTTCCAACGGTGTGTAAATCGCCTCAAACAAACGTCGTATGAGGAAGTTATGGATTTTCAAATTTTCGGCAAAAACATGAGAAAAAAGAAAAATGGGGGTGCCATGTGGTAGGCCCATAGGCTAACATGTGGCCATCCATACAACTGATAGGAAATAGAGTGAGTTCATGATGACATCAACATGTTGACGTGGCAACACGAGAGGATGAAATGTGTCACTTAGTTTTGGTGTTTTCGGTACCCAGTTGGAATAGTAAAAAGTTGGCATGTGTCATCCATACAATGACGTGGAATCCATACATTCCACATGACACTACTGAAAGGGTGACATGTGGCAGGATGTATAGTGATGTGGAAACTAGGTGGCATATCCATATAGTTACAGTCAGGTGATGATGTGGAAAACATGTGATAGGTGACTAGATGTTGAGATGGCAGCTGACGCAGACAGATTGACTGTACAACAGGTGGACCAACTAGAGAGTGTCATGTGGCCCTGACCTATCAAGGAGAATACAAAATGGTTGGACTTGATAGGTTTTGAGCCCCTGACCTCCTCGGGAATATTCCAACGCCTTAACAATATACTCCTACCAATGCACCAACCATATGGGGAAGAGGGTATTAATTTGACCCCCAACCTCCACTATATTAAGATACATGTCGAGCATTGTACATAGAGGATGGAATTGCATGCATAAGGATGACATGAATATTGAGGTGGGATTTTGGACATGTACATGAGTTGTACTATTATCTCGAAGTGCGTTCCAAGGAGGGTCTTTGGGCACCTGTTCAGAACATAGTCGAGTTTATACTAATTCTTCTCAAAATTTATAGAGGAATTCAATGGTGACATCTATTACTGGGGTAGTCATATGCCAAGAATATTTATGGGGTTCATTTTGGTTATGAATGAAGGCTCATGTGTCAAGAATATGGATTGGGTTCGTTTTGAAAATGGAAGTTTGTGCAAGAATTCAAAGCAAGTTCACTTTGTATGAGCATGGTATATTCACGCTAGAAATTTAGAGATGATTCAATTTGGTTATGGTTATGCCAAGAACTCAGATTGAGTTCATTTTGGTGTCGCTTTGTGTGCCAAGAATTTGTTACTATTTTGGTTTGATACTGTTTTTGAGCCTTGGGACTCTTTGAGAAAATTATAGGGTGTTTACAGTCAAAAGTTTCAGTTTTTTGAGGAGGTGTCAATTTTTACAATTATACTTGTGTTTGAAAAACAGATCAGAAGGTCATTGTAAAAGAATCATATTTGAGCATTAATAGAGTGATGTCACTATTTGGAAGAGGACTCAGAGTTGTAGCCCAATATGGATGAAATTTGTTATCAAGCTATGTAATGAGCCTCGTTATGTTTTGTCTCTATTTCTCTCTATTTTGGAATTCTTATTTATGAAAGTTATTATCAATTAATGAAGTTTATGGATAAATAAGCATTTTCACATGTCATTTTGCAAATAGTCATAATGATCTTAATTTCTCGAATATGGTTGGATGTTTAATGTTTGTTTAAGAACTAATTGACTTCTAAGGATTTTCGGATCAAGTTGGTATTAGAGTTGGTTTGATGTTTATTTGCAAGTGAATTCTTACGAGGTCCAAACTCAAGATTGGTGAAGGATTGTTTGAAGAGTACATTCCTAAGATTAGTTTGAGGCATGAATTTCGAAAGAAAGAAATATATTCAAACAAAAGACAAGGATTCTTCTAATCCAAATCCTTTCGGCACTAGATAGACATTATTTTCTACATTAATGGAAATGAAGGTCATGGTGGAAGAAATGTATGAAGATCGAAAGAAGGAAAGGGAATTGGTGGTAAAGGAAAAGGAAAGTAACATAACTTCGAGAAGGAGTCAAAGAAGCCAAATAACTTAGAGAAGTAGTTGAAGGCAAAAGAAGAAGAAAAGCCTACATGTTCTCATTGCAAGAAGAAAGGACACAAGGAGGAAAAGTGTTGGAAGTTGCATCCAGAGAGGCTAACAAAGAAGTTCAAGGACAAGGGTAAACAAAAGGCTACAACCATAGTTTAGGATCTTAGATCAGATTCTAAAGTTACAACTATGGGCCTTAAAGGTATATTTTATGTTGCTAGTTCTAGTTCACAAACTTCTTCTTCAAAGGATAATGTAATCCATGATGGAAGGAAAATAAAATAATTGTTTAATTTACGAGTTAACTCAAAGCACACTAAGATTGATACACTTGTTGATACTGGATCACAAGTAAATCTTATCAAAGAAAGTTGTTAAGAATTAAGGATTGGAAACTAGACCTCATCCGAGACCGTATCCTTTGGGTTGGATTTGTTATAATGATCAATTACAAGTAACTAAGAAATGCAAGTTACAATTTATGATCACATCCAGTTTCATTGATGAGGTAGAGTTAGACATGGTTCCACTTGATATTTGTGGGATGGTTTCGGGAAGTCCATACTTGTATGACAAGAAGGACAATTTTTACAGGGAACAGAACAAGTATCATATTTTCAAGGATGGGAATGAATTCATTGTGAGAGCTCATCATATGAATATGAATTTGATAGTTGCCACTACAAGGAACGTGAAAATGCTAGTATCCGGAATTCAGGTTTACAACCTATGGTTGGAAGTTAGTAAGATCCTTTGGTTGATGTTGTTCCTATTAAGAAGGGAAAATATGTTGATTGTTAATTCTCTTTGTCATATTTATATTCCATTTTGTTTTTTGTTTTATTATTAATGAATGGAGTATGTTTAGTAGCTGCAACAATGAATGACGAAGTTTGTTAATTTAAGGGAATAGTTAACTTGGCCAAAAATGTTGTTTCAATATTCATTATTATTGTAATGATTCAGGTGCCCATTATCCAAGCAATATGGATGGATGATACTATACAAGTGAGGCAAAAATACCCTCACCTAATTTTTGAATGATCCATACTTTTGGAGGTCCAAAAGTTCTTCAGTGGGGAGGTGTGATCTAGGAGGATCCAGAGTGCTAAAAACATGATCTTCTCAAATGATAATGAAAATGAATTCATTATGTAGAGATCGACGAAAGCTATTCAACAGTGCATAAATCACCTCAAACAGACGTCATATGATGAATTTGTGGCTTTTCAAAGTTTAGGGGAAAAAAAAAGAGAAAAAAGGAAAAATGGGGGTTCCATGTGGCAGGCCCATAGGCTGACACATGTCCATTCGTACAACTGATAAGGAACAAAGTGACATAATGATGATGTCACCATGCTGACATTTCATCACGAATGGCTCACAAATGTCACTTATTTGTGGTGTTTTTGTCACATAGTTGGACCAATGAAAAGTTTCTATGTGTCATTTGTACGATGACGTGGCATCCGTACGGTCCACGTGACACCACTAAAAGAGTGAAACATGGTAGGACATTTAGTTACATGGCATCCATGTGGCATATTTGTATAGGTATAGTGAGGTGATGATGTGGCAGGGATGCGTCTTACATAAACGCACCGTCGTGCCGAAAAAGTTAAAAAAAAGTGTGATTCTTTTAAACAATTAAAAAAAGAGCACGAATCGAATTTCATAAAGTCCTTTAAATACTAAAAATCTATTCACTATTTCATTATTTTGCAAAAGCATGCAGGGGACAGACTTGCAAGAGAGACATACGGAGGAACACTGTGGAGGAGCATAATACTTTGGAACCATAGTATTATTTAGAATATGAGAATTTGAAGGGTATGGTGATTCACTTTAAACCCTTTTCATAAATTGTTTTAAATATTAAGGAGGTATTCAATATTTTCATTATTTTTCCAAAATTTACAGGAGAAAAATTTGGAAGAGAGACATACCAGGGAGCACTATGGAGCAGAATATTACTTTGGAACATCAGAAATATTCAGAAAATCAGTATTTGAAGGGTATAGTGATTCACTCAAAACCCTACATAGTAAAAAATTTAAATTTTACTGTTGATTTTGATAATATTTTTTTCACAAATTGTATTCCTATTTGGATTTTAATTAAAATTCAAAAAAAAAGGGAAAAAAAATCATACTTACCTTAAAACTCTTTTTTTTTTACATGAATGCAAAATTTAACTCTAGGGTTTAACTCCCTCTATCACTTCAAAATTAAGGCTTTTCATTTTAGGCATTTTATATCTAATGGGTTTGTTTTTCTATATATAAGTGTTTGACATGTGATGAAAATGGACCACTTATTGCATTGGATCCAAAACATAGTCATCCCTCTGACATTCATTTTTAAATGGTTTTTGATTAAATGTTTTTTTTTTTAAATGTTTTCTAATTTTCCAGTGCGCCATTTCGACAGAAACGCACCAGTGCGTTTATATCTAAGGAGCACCGATAAAGCCATAAATTTGTATTTACGAAAAAAATTAAAAAATATGGTGCATAAAAAACAATATCGTCGATGTTTTTTCATCTAAACAACACATAAAAAATGCTTTCACATAAAAAAATTTATTTTTTCAATTTTTCTTCTCATCGGTGTGTAATTTTTCTATTGTTTTTTTATGAATATTTAATTTTTTTGGTATGTTTTTGTTTTCTACTGTAGTCGTTGTGATGTCTTCTATATATATTGCATTGTTGTAATTCCCAATTAAAAATAAAAATAAACTATTTAGTTTGTTTTGTTGTAATGAACGCACTGATGCATTTTATGTAATAAAAACACTGGTGATGTGTATTTAAAAAGCACACCAGTTACAATGATTTATTTTTTTCTACCGAAAATTATGTTATTTATTTATAAAATATATTTAATAATTTTTGTATTGAATGGTACATGTTGTATATTGATAAACATATGAGTGAGAAAAGTTCAAATAAGAAAAGTTTTGGTCGACACAATGATGACACATCCAGACAAAAAAAAAAAAAAAAAAAAAAAAGAGGCAAGTTCCCTGTAAATTCTATACAAAATTAATATGGTTGAACTATATGTAAGTTTAACTAATATGTATTGGTTAGTGTGTGTCATGAAGGGCCACAAAATTAAGAATCTAGAAAATATTATTTCCGATCTAAGTGGAGAAGAGCTTAAAAACTTGATGGAAAAATTGCAGAGGGATGAATCATGTGAATAAAAAAATACTATTCAATATGATTTTTTTTTTAATTTTCATCAATAATATACTTAGGAATATTAGATAACATGTTTCAAACAATTTATTAATTCACATATGTTTAATTTTATACAGGAACCAACAACAAGGGAACATAATGTCATCCTAACAAAATAAAATTAATTAATATAGAAGATGTAAATGATGATGAATTGGTCCTTAGCTCATCTAGAGTGGTGTTGGAGATTAATCAAAGGGGGGGAATATTTTACAGAACTATAAGGGATATAGTGGAACAAACATATAAACGTAATTTCCACTTACAATATTGAAATAAATCCAATGATTCCAAGAACCAAGGTATATCTAAACTACAAGAGGCATTTCTAAAGAAATGGTCAATGAGACCTGTCAGACTTGCAGTAGCAAAAACATACAACAACAAAAAAGAATCATTCAAAAAGTAATATTCCTAAAAACACATTTTTAGAGTATATATATATATATATATATATATTACAAAGTATTCATTTATTAATATATCAATTTTGTGATATTTAGTTTTCATATATCAATATAAAAACACTTTATTGTCATGTTATTTTTTCAAGAAAAATATGAAAATCCTAGAGGACCAACGAGTTGATATCCGAAATATGCCAGTAGGAATTTCCAAAAATGTGTACATGGATATGGTCAAATAAATGGACATAATTGCATCACAGGAGCAACCATCTCAACAACAACGTGCTTCAAATGTATGTAATCATTGAATTTTTCTATTAGGTACAAATAATTAATTTAGCATTAAATATTAATTTTCAAATATTCTCTTACAGAAAAGAAAAGAAAATGGAACTCATTATGACATAAAACTGGACGACAAGGAAGAAAAGAGTTGATAGCAAAGTTTGTAAGTAATTGCTATTTCCTTATAAAAACTTAAATTTTTGTTTTTGTATATTTTAAATTGTTTTGTAACAACCATCCTTGAATGTCTTCAAATAGGTGCTAACATACAAAGAAAAGCCATTAGAAAAATTGATCGGCATTGGGTTAATTAAGGGTTGTGAGTATATGTTGGCATATCAAAAATTAATTGTGGAATTTGTAAGTATAATCTATGTTATTTTACTTCTATCGTTTTATAATTAATTAAAAAAAAATAATACTTTATATTAAATCTATGGTTTATTATGTGGTATAAAAGTTGCAGGAATCAAAGTATGGAGTTGAGCCAACCGAATAATTGTTGAAACAAGGCATGAGATTTTATTTTGAACATATGTGTATGATTCATGAGTCAATTCTTTCTTTGTAGGTACGTCACTTTCAATTTACATTCATGTATATTATTTATTTCAATTTTCATTATTCTCACCAATGTGGATAGACTCATTACAATTTATTTTTATGTTTGTAGATGGAACTTAAAGATGATGAAAAAAATAGAGGAAATCAACCAAACATTAAACAAAATAACCCAAGGCATGAAACTAGCTCAAGCACTTACAAAAGTTCTAGTGAAGAATGATGACCAATATATTTGGATATCAATGCAAGCTGCAATTCCATTTTTTTGAAATAATTGTCTGTGAAAATCAGACATTTTTTTTTAATTTAATGGACATAGTGTCCCAATTGAAAGATAAGGGATTACCGATAAGTGTCCCATTTTGTGTGACAAAGACCCTCTTATTCATATAATATAATATGTTTTAATTTATTCTATTACGTTGTCTAATGTCATTGTGAAATGTTACATCATTGATTAAATATATGGATGACTAAATATTATAATGAAGAGATACAAAAATTGATGATATAACAAATTAATCCAAACATCATATCCAAATTCATTAATCAAAATAAAAGATATATGTAAATATTTTGATAAATAATGGAATTAAAAAATAACAATAATTGCATTATCACAAGTCGATGTTTCTCAGTGTATTTTAATTATTAATCTCATCAGTGGATTTAATATTAAAACACATCGGTGCATTTCATAAGCAATGCACACCGATGTTTTTATGTAATCAATTAGCATTGGTTTCAATATTTATTTAATACCACAAAATTACATTAAAAAATTGTCCTTCAACACGTTCAGTGTATACGAAGTACCGATGCTTTTGTGTTACTAATAAGCACTGGTGCTTTAGGATTACTAATAAGCACCATTGCGTTTTTTTATTAATATACACCAATTATTTTTTTTTATTGATAAGTACCGACCCTTGTTTGTTACTAAAAAGCACCTGTGCTTTCTATTTTTAATGCACCGAGGGTGTTTTTCCAGGTAACATATCGTTGCATATTATTTTATACAACATCCATGCCTTCTTATTAATAATTCACTGGTGCATTATAAGAAGAAAGAGCCGATGCTTAATTATTTTTAACTCTCCCGGTGCGTTTTACTGTTAAATCCATTATGCTTATAATACAAACACCCTGGTTCTTAAATATTTTACTAGCCCTATGCTTGAATATTTTACTGCGCCGATGATTGACTTTAAGTGTACAAAACTGGTGTTGTACGTGTATGTATGCACCGATTCTTGTACCTCATAAAAATACATCGATTTTTAAACATACGCTAACACCTCGGGCCACCCATATTTTTTTATTTATAATCAAGTTCTATTATAGTATCAAAAAAAACATCCGCTATCAAAAACAATGTTGTAGTGGAGGTTTTTTTGACAATTTTTGCCAATTTTGTAACACTAGAAACCTTCGCTAAAAGGTATTTTCCTTTAGTGGAGGTGTCGTTGGTATATGATCCATGTGAGATGATCTAGTTGAGTATCGGTGGTAGTGACATGTTGGATAGGTTGATCAGTGACACGTTAGATACAGTGTCAGGTTGATGTGACACATTAGATAAAGTGATAGGTTGGAAATGGTGACAAGTTATAGGTTGATGTGACAGTGACAGTGGTAGTGACAGTGGAAGCGATAGTTGGTATACACTTATATTTTAGGGAAACAACACAGGGAAAGGATAGGCGGTTGTAGCCACCTTCTAGTTGGAGCTGAAGACTCGGGGGGTTGCAACCTCCTTCTAGTTGGAGCCAAAGAATTCAAGGATTTGTATCTTCCTTTAGGTTGGAGCCCGAGAATAGGGGGTTGGAGCCTCCTTCCAATTGTATCTAAAGAATCAAGAATTTGGTGCTTCCTATGAATGAATTCTTGATATATATAAGAAATCATTCTGTGGTTTTCTCCCATTTGGGTTTCCACATAAATACTAGTGTGTTGTGTATTTGATGTGATGCTACTTATGATTATATGATCATGATATATCGAATGCAATCATAGATGATACAATGATGATAAATTGTTGAACATTGTTGATAAAGTGAAAGAATATATATTATGGTTAAAAGTGGTATAAAGTGTTCATATTGATTCACCCCCCTCTTAGTATTCCAACAAATGGAATCAGAGCGGGTTCCTTCAGAAAATAGTTTAACCATTGGAAGGTAGATCATGGAGTACAATATGAATGGAGTACCAATTTTCAATGGTCAGAATGGTCTGGACTATGATTCATGGAGAAGAAGAATGAAAACATTTTTGCAGGCACATGGATATGATATTTGGTATTTAGTTGTTACAGGACATAATGGTCCAAAGAAAAAAAATACTGCAAGTAATAAGGAATTGAAGAAGAATAACAAAATAGGAATGGATTTCATCATGAAAGTATTACTTGATTCCATAAAATACAAAGTGGGAAAATGTTTATCAACAAAATAACTCTGGAATAAGCTACATAATTTATATTTCTCTTCCATTACAGAGTCATAGAATGCCAAAGAATATGAAAGTATAGAACAAGAAGAAATATGTTCACCATGTTAGACAAATTAAGAAGAAGAAGAGTGTGAAGAGGCATAAGTTGATTACAGAGAAGAATTTCTCAAAGCAATAAAATGTCTACGAAATGAAAAAAGGAAAAAAAAGTCACTCCAGGTATAACTAAAGGAAAAAGAAGAATCTCATAACACCAACTCCAAAGAATTCGAGCAGAGGATCATGATGCTAAAAAGTCAGCTAAAAGAAGCCAAAAGGATTGAAGAAAATATCTAGGATCTGAAGAATTGTTTGGAAGACAAAATAGTAGCACATAAGGAAGATGCAGAAAAGAGAGAGAAGATATTGACAGGTCATCTCAAGGAAAGAACTGAGGATTTAAATCAGCTCGAAGTATAATTTAGTCAACAAGAAATAAAACTTGAAGAAGAGATAATCACCATGAAGATCCAACTTGAAGAAGCCAAGAGAACAGAAGAAGTCATAAATTCTCATATCATAAAGAAAGAAGAAGAGGTTGAGAATCTTGAAAAAGAAGTTGTCACACTAAGAGTCAAATTTTTCAAGCTCAATACGAATATTGAAGAAAGAGAAATGTCTACATTATCAGAAATGAAAGTTGAAGAGGAACACTAAATGTTTCTAGATGTTAGGATATTTAGACACTTAGGAGTTAGTTAATATTTACTTGGTCTAATATGTCGTCAGGTAAAAGTGTGTTTCTTAGTGTGTTTCTTTAGTATGCATTAGTATGCATTGTAGTTAGGAAATCCAACGGTCACGATATGTTCCC
Source organism: Picea engelmannii (assembly GCA_009831015.1). Taxonomy (NCBI): domain Eukaryota; kingdom Viridiplantae; phylum Streptophyta; class Pinopsida; order Pinales; family Pinaceae; genus Picea; species Picea engelmannii. Next base: position 699,902 of record ML776993.1, read on the forward strand.
GGCATAGAGTGATCTGACGATTCATACTCTCCTTGATCGTAATGGCCATTGATCCGTGGCTTAACACCCGATTGGTCCATGATATCTATTTAAAGAGCATGGAGGGTCATTTTTCGATGATCGATTGTGAGAAACTCTCTTGTAAAATCTCTCTATAATATTTTTCTTTGCATTAATAAACTTCTCCAAGTGGTCATGTTGGTTGGGGTCGTGGATGTTTCCCCGTAGGGGTTTTACCACATGAAAACATCAGTGTGTTGATATTTGATCTAGTTATGTGAGTGGTTACTGAAGGTGTTCATCCCCTGTTGGATTACCTATGTTGTCGAACATGGTATCAGAGAATGTTTGAAGACCCGCTCCTGTTGAAGATCGAGATCGTGAAGCCGAGTTGTCTCATATCCAATTTCTGTCATTTTCATACATTTTTGGGCTGAGAGGACTATTCCATTGTGTCTGTAGTGCTTGTTTCATTCAGGGACACTTTTCGTTTCTCTCGAAAAGGTTTCCATTTGCCCGATATACGACCATTACAATCAGATCCGAAGGTATAAATCTTGAATACACATTTTTTTTTAATTTTTGCAAAGTAGTATTTTGATTTTATTTCGGTTTTGTTTTATTTATTTCCGGGTTGCTACTCTTTTAGATCTGCATATTCTCTTTTCCCTGCACCTTGTGCAATCTCAGAAAATCATAAACATATAGGAAAAGGTGCATCTTCCAAGTAAGCTAACCGAGATCTAAGCCCTGTTGTCATCGAGAAGCGAAATTTTTTTCTTGTGTGACAAGAGTTTTTTTTTTTAGCACGCTCTCCAAGGCCGTCTTCAACAACAACAACAACCCCAATCCTCCTTATGAACATTACAATATGTTTTGCTAGATCATTTGGTTAAAAGTTTCCTTATTAAGTAAGAGGTCTTGAGTTCAAGTTTCTCTTTTGTTACCTTTTTTGAAAAAATTCATGCTAAAATTGTAAAGTGTATTTCA
>ML776993.1:703430-719288 GCA_009831015.1 Picea engelmannii
ATTGGGATACAACAATGAATGAAGAGTATTGTTCTTTAATGGAAAACAATACTTGGGATCTTGTACCTCTTCCAAAAGGAAGAAAACTTGTTAGATGAAAATGGGTCTACAGAACTAAGTATGCATCATATGGAAGTGTTGAAAGACAAAAGGCTTGGTTAATTGCCAAAGGATTTTCCCAAGTTGAAGGACTTGACTATAATGAAACCTTTTCCCCTATAGAAAAAATGAATTCCATCTGCCTTGTTCTTTCCCTTACTGCCTCACATAAATGGGAGGTCCATCAGATGGATGTTAAATCCACCTTCTTGCATGAAGATTTGAAAGAAGAAATATACATGGGACAACCTCCTGGCTATGTCTAGAATGACTCTAGCCTTGTTTGTTGCCTCAAGAAATCTCTTTATGGTCTCAAGAAAGCTCCCCAATCTTGGTATGCAAAAATGGATAGCTTTCTTATTGCCACTAGATTCTCTAGATTCCATTTTGATCCTAATGTCTATACCAAGAAAGTAGGAAGCCATCTCATAAGCCTTGTCATTTATGTTGATGAACTTATCCTTACTGGTAGTGACTCAAAACTTTTAAACCATGTGAAAACCATCCTTAAGAAGAAATTTGAAATGGAAGACTTAGGCTTTTTGCACTATTTCCTTGGCCTCCAAGTTTTGCAAACCAATGAAGGAATTTTTCTTTCCCAGTCTAAGTATGCTTGTGACCTTCTTCTTCGCTTTCACATGGAAAATTGTAAACCAACCCCTTCTCCCTTCCAGTCTGGAGTCAATCTTTCTGCCACCTACACTTCTCCTGACGTTGATTCCACCTTGTATTGTCAGTTAGCTAGTAGCCTCTTATACTTGACTCATACCCATCTTGATCTTTCCTTTGTTGTTGGTCTTGTTGCCCGATATATGCAAACACCCCATGAAAGCCATTGGAAAGCAGCTAAAAGGATACTTCTTTATGTTCGTGGTATAGTTCAGTTTGGGATACATTACAGTTCAAGGGGGGCTTCTTTATTGGTTGGTTTCACTGATTCAGATTGGGCCGACGACCCTGATGATCGGAAATCTACTTCAGGTTATGTTTTCAGCCTTGGTTCAGGACCTGTCACTTGGGCCTGTAAGAAACAACATGCTATTTCACTTTCTTCAGTAGAAGTAGAGTACCGAGCAGCGGTAAATGCAAGTCAGGAAGCCCTGTGGCTTCGATAGATCCTTTTAGAGTTTGGATTCTAGCACCAGCATCCGACCATCCTTTGGTGTGACAATCAGAGTTCCATCAAGCTCTCCAAAGACCCAGTTCAACATCAGCGTAGAAAACACATCGAGCTACACATGCACTTCATCAGAAAGATAATTCATGATCAAGTTATTGAAGTTCTCTTTTTCCCTACAGAAGATCAAGTTGCAGACATTTTCACAAAGTCTCTTACATAAGAGAAGTTTTCCAAACTTCGATCTATGTTAGGAGTTCAGAAAGTTGTCATTAAGGGGGGATAGGCTCTAATTCCTCCTTCCTTCTCCTATTGCGTCACTATTTTAAATCCTTCAATACTATCCCAAGTTGTTCTTAAGGGGGGATGTTAGGATATTTAGACACTTAGGAGTTAGTTAAGATCGACTTGGTCTAATATGTCGTTAGGTAAAAGTGTGTTTCTTAGTGTGTTTCTTTAGTATGCATTAGTATGCATTTGTAGTTAGGAAATCCGACGGTCACGATATGTTCCCGACATAGAGTGATCTGACAGTTCATACTCTCCTCAATCTTAATGTCCATTGATCCATGGTTTAACACCTGATTGGTCCATGATCTCTATTTAAAGAGCATGGAGGGTCATTTGTCGATGATCGATTATGAGAAACTCTCTTGTAAAATATATCTGTAATATTTTTCTTTGCATTATTAAACTACTCCAAGTGGCCGCGTTGGCTGGGGTCGTTGATGTTTCCTCATAGGGGTTTTACCACGTGAAAACATCGGTGTGTTGATCTTTGATCTAGTTATGTGAGTGGTTACTGAAGGTGTTCATCCTCTATTGGAATACCTATGTTGTCAAACACTAGAAAGGAAGAGTGAAGAGAAGTTTGAGACATATGCAGAAGTCATTAAAGGTTCAATGGAGAAGCAAGAATGCAAGCCCCTGAAGAAGAAAATTCTAGAAGTGCAGATGACTCAAGAAGAAGACTACAGTAGAAGATCCTCTACATTAATATTTCAAAGAAACTTTACCCATAATGAAGGAGTCAATAGAAGATAAGATCATGATCAACATAAGAATGAATTCAGAAGGACTACATCACAGAGAAGATCATCTACCCCCAAGTATCAAAATTTATTTTATGGTTATTGTTTTTATTGTACTAACTTTGGACATAAAGTTGCAAACTATAGAGCATATGGAAGAAATGTTCAAGCAATAAATGCTTATGTGGCCCCACATAACATTGAATGTTACAAATTTCATAACTATGGACACATAGATCATGATTGTATAAGAATGATTGATACTTATATGAAGAAGAACATTGATATCAGTTATAAGAAAGTATTTAAAAGAAAACATGAATAGGTAAATGAATAGTAGATGAAGGAAGGACACCCAAAAGTCATACTTTTAGGATTGGAAATAGTATGAGATCGGGAAAAATATACAGGAAATTTCAGATACAAGAATATTTGGAGAATAAATGGAAGACAAGAAGAACAAGTGAATAAATACTAGGTCCCATAGATCACAAGTTTTGCAGTAGTACCAAAAAAAAAAAGAATAGGTTCAATAGATTGTACTTTCAAGAATTGTAATGCAACATCAATCCATGGGAAGAAAAGAAGAAGTCATAGTTCAGTAAGATGATGAATCCACAAATGAAGAGGAATATGACTCAACATTAGAGAAGGTATTTTTCTGAGCCATCCGGCTTGGAGACTCCCAGTAATATGAATGTTAAACAAAGGGAGTCTATGTAGTAGATGAGACAGATCAGAGATCTATCTTTTGAGAAGCTTGCAGAGTTCGGGAAGACCTCTTTTAAGTCTTGCTCCCATTATCATAGGGGTTCATCGCCATCATATCTTATGTTGGAACTACTACTTTGTGCCTCATATTCCTCTAATGTGAATATATCTCTTACTAGCAAAGGTTATATGAATTTTTCTGATCTAACACTACTCCCACTACTCCTCGTATCCTCACCTAATCACCTACTCCTAACACCATGTCTCTTTGACAACCTCTCTCATTGTAAACTTCTTTCTATCATAGAATTGTCCCATACACATCCTCCTAGTGTGGTCTTGTTTCTCTTCATATTGGGTCTAACCCCTCATCCTTCACCCCTTGCTATCCTTCACTCATTTTCATTAGTGGTGAGTGGTCTTGCATGGGTTAATGACATTCATCAATGGTTGGAAATCCAATGAATCATTTCCATGTTTGACCTCATCACATTCATTCACATGGAAAATATTGTACGAAAAGGTTCAAAATGCTTGCATACTTCATAGCTTCATCTTATGTACAAAAGTTGTAGCCTTTTTATTTCTTTTGCAAATCAAAAAGGCATATTGACTGATGGGAAGAGAAAGGAAACAACTTGAAAGAGAAAATTTGTGTAGCAGAGACTTGTCTCAACCATTCATAGAGTGTTTTTTGTCTTCCTGTAGCAAGAAATCATTTGCGGGAGTTGGTTTTCACAGTTTCTATATTTTTGGTAGCTTGCTAGTCTGCTACCAGAATTCTTAGCATTTTATTTCTATATTCCTCGGCCCAGTCACCAAAACTAGTAGTTTTCATCCCTACTTAGATCATCATGAATCAAAAGGAGTGATCTTCACAGTTTTTTCTAGAAATCTTGCAGTATTCCTTTGTTTCTAGAACACTCATTTTCTATAATATATCATCTCTAGAAATCCTGTAGTTCCTACAAATACGATAGAACTTTGATTCTTTGCATAATAGTGGTTGATGAAGACAAAATCCATCATCTGGGTTTTGTTCAAAAAAATGGCGAGATGCTTCTATGTTCATGAAATTACTTCAAATCTCAATAGAAAATTCATGGGATCTTGGTCAATGTGTCTATCAACACCTAAGAGAGAACTACCAACACAAATTAGATTGATAAATGATTCCAAGGATGAACAATCGTGCATGTAATTTTTCATAGGAAGAACCAATTCACAACTTTCAAGACACATGTGTGCTTTAAACAACTCCAGTTCAATTCAACAACTGACTCTCTAAAAGTTCAAATTCATTCTTCAGTACATATATATCAATTTTAACAATAAAGAGATTCAGGGTCAGCTGTAATTTGGATTCCCTGTAATGGATCGATTTCATGTAATAGGTTGGTTATTGTAAGTTTTTCAAATGTCACCGGAATTATTTCATTAACATCCATCACAAGTATTTTGTGTTTCAATCAGAGCATAAAGATCCTCAATTTCCAAAACAACAGTGTAATTTTTCCTCCTTAGCAATAACATATCTCCTTTGATGATTCAAAAAGCATGATTTTCAAGAATACAACAGAGTATAGGTGGAACATATTCCTCGAAGGACATAAGGATAAGATCCTCTAGTAGCTTCACTTATTTTTACCTCCTCGAGCAATTGGAAAAAATCAAAATTCCAATAGCAGTTCTATGTCGATGGAATCTCAGTACACTACCAAATTTGTCTACACTTCGAAATATATTTAATGAGGCTCCAAAGAATAACATACAAATAAGGTATGGTGAAAGAGGTATGTTTTTATATCTAAGATAATTGCTAAAACTAGGTTATTTAGCTAGAATAAGGCCTATATGGATGACATCTATTTCTACCCACAACTTAGTTGTAGTCTATCAGATTTGATTCCTCTATTTCATTGTAAGAAAATGAATAATGAAGAGAAATCCCTTCAGTGAAGATTTAGGACCAAAATACACAACTTTGAAGTTTTCTTTCCTCATAATATATTAATATAAGTGGCTTATGAAAAATACATATTTTTCGAATTAACCTCTCTATATGTCCATTATGACATTCTTTTATTTTACAAAGAACCATCTAGCATCATAATAAAATTCAATGACATGATATGAATGTGGGTTCTACACTTGGATTTGAATCACATTAGTATTTAAATACAAAAACTCAATATTTATCGTCACATCAATCCTGGTAGAAAAACCCTAAGTACATTGTTATCATTCTTAAATCACCCCAAATCACTTATGTACCATTTCAAATTATGATTACCATGATATACACCTTGAATCTCTAAATTGGAATTCCCTAAAAATATTTCCATTCTATCTTCATAGCTCTACATACCCTTGTCTTCCTTCTTCCCCCCTAGTCTTGATAAATTATGTATGAATAGAGCAGAGATCAAAGACTATGATAGGAGGCACCATGGTTAGAAAATAACCAAATGGGTAAGAATATTTTAAATCACACACTGCATGTACGAATATGTTCCAAAAGATGGGGTGCTTAACATTTTGTAAAAAGATACAGGGATACAACATGAAGGTTATCAAAGATTTTGTTGAGATCTTTGATGGAATGTGATCTGGATTATTTTCTACATGAAATGAGAGTGGAGATATAATAAATAAATGCACAGAGATATCACATATATTCAATAATATAACATAAATGTATCGGAGATGAAACCATAAGCATAGATATACAGTAATACATGATTTCTATTAATGAAAGAAATGTATAGACTGTAAAAATACAGAGTGAAAGACTCGCTAGAATGGTGGCATCTTATCTCTGAGAAGAGATGTGACGACTACTCGCATTCGCAAGAAGACGATTACAATGAGGCTCTGAAGACATTTTTACAATAAACATGAATTTCAAAAACCTTAGACATCCAAAAACCTAACCCTAGGAGATGAAGTGCCAAAAGTCATGTGGGCCCCGTTTGGGTAAGTTAGTACATCAACTTATCGGGGTCGTAACTTTTGCATACGATCTCCGTTTTAGGCGCATGATAGCCCGTTGGAAAGGTATTGTCGAGGAGATTAATTTTGGAGGAAATATATAAGGACCCTCGATATTTCTCCCCATTTTCCCAAAAACATTGTTTAGGGCCTCAAAATGGCCCCAGAAGTTAAAAACTGCTAAAAATAGTAAATTACCAAAATTGCCAGAAAATTGTTTTGAGCCAGTTGGAAAAGGTGTGTGGCTTCCAATATCCACCTGGATCAATCCTCCCTCCTTATGAAGAAATTTTCTCCATTGCGTTGAGTGCCCGGGGGAGAGAAAAAAATGTTTGTTGAATCTAAATCTTGGTGAGTTGCTTGCCTTACTGGAGACGTTGCGCTGCTCAGTTTGTGGAAGTCTGTCACGAACCTATTGAAGTTGAGGATATTCAAAAAGTCAAGCTACAAGAGAGGACGATGTGCATAAGGAATATTTTCTCTTTTCTACAACCTTGTCGACCTACTTCTATTGGATAGAAGGTGCTTGGAGCGAGGCTGTAGTGGTTGCAATGTCCTTTTGTTCCCCTTTTGAAAAAATTGTGAAGAAGCTGAATTTTGTAGTATGAGATACTACCTTGTGGTACTGATTAGGTGGAACAATAGTCAAAACTACCTCTCGTATTCTGTAGAGATGACCCCCTAGAGAAATAATGACATTGTGGGGTCGAGACTCATAAACAACATGGTGTCTCCACATATATGGTTGGCCCAAGAGAACATCATAGACATCCAGTGGGGAAACATCACATGATACCTCATCCTTGAAGGGTTGGATTCCGTATGACATAGACACTACTGGATGACACAAAGATCTTGTCCTTGACAAAGCCACCCGATGTTGTATGGCTGCAGGTGTGGTGTTTTCGACAATCCCAACTGTTTGACGACCTCTGCTAGGATGAGGTTCTTCTGGATTCCGCTATAAAAAATAAAATGCAGTGGGGTCCCCTTCACCCACATCTATGAATGAAAAAGGTGCTCCCCCTCTTATGGATCTGTTGGTTCTCCTGGTTGAATTACTGCGGTCGCGACAATAGTGGGGTCTGCATTGATGATCTATCTTTTACCAGTATTTTCAGAATCAGATTCTGAATCAGGGTTTGGCTCCTTGTCTTTGATATCGACCACCAATGAATGTTTTGCGGGACATTCATCGGTGTTGTGCCAGAATATTTTGTGGACATCAAACCATTTTCCGGTGTCCTTCTTTGTCTTCCCGTGACCCTTCTTTTCCTATGGCTTGGACTAGTTTTCGAGAGACTATTTGTTAGGGCTGTCTTTTTCATACTTTGGTTGTTGCGGATTTTTAGACCCGAACTCCCATTTGTTTTGGTGCTTAAATTTCTACCTGATTTTGACAACATATTGATAAATAGCACCGAGTGATGAGATGTATGGAAAATCCATTTCAGTTTGGATGTATCTATGTAGAGTCCCACGGTATTTCAAAACCAAATGTCGTTCGAAGTCTTTGATACCCATCTTGGTGTGCAAGGTATGGAAGGTATTGGTGAACTCCAGAACTGCTTGGCCCCTCTCTTGTCATAGTGTGTTCCATCTCATGTACTGGTTGTCATAGTTGCCAACATGGTAATAYTGTTCCTTTACCGTATCCACAAAAAAATCCCAAGTGGGATCGGCCCCATTTATTCCAGACTCCTCTATGGAACTTTTCTCCYAGTAAGTTTCCCACCAATGTTTGACATGGGGGATATCTTTAAGGAGTGTGAAGGTGATATTTTCCCTATCATAAAAATGGTGAATAGAGAAATAATTGTCTAGYAGATTTAACCAATTGTCTAGGGCATTCACATCTATATGACCTTCAAATATGGGAATATCAAAATTAACCTGTACCTTGAAAGGAGAGGTTCTTACAAGGTGGTTTGTTTGATGATGATGTGTCTGTTTCTATCGGCAAGCATTGAAGGATGTAGGAAAAATTCTCCATCATTTCATCCCTCTGTCGCATGAGAGCTTGCTCAAGCAACAGATTTATAGGATCATCTACTCCGTCGTTTTTCTTTTCTTCCGCCATGGAGGGTTTCTTGGGAGTGCGAGAGAGATTGTCTTCAAGAGAGACAAGATCAAGACCCAAATTTCTATACTTGGACCTTGTTGGGGACATGCACTAAAAAAAAATGATCAAGAGAAGCTTGCTCTGATACCACTAATCCAGATTATTTTCGGCACAAAATGAGAGCGGAGATATAATAAATAAATGCACAGAGATATCACAGATATTCAATAATATAACATAAATGTATCAAAGATGMAACCATAAACACAGATATACAATAATGCATCATTTCTATTAATGAAAGAAATGTACAGAGACTTTAAGAATACAGAGTGAAAGACTTGCTAGAATGATGGCATCTTATCTCTGAGAAGAGATGTGATGGCTACTCCCATTCACAAAAAGATGATTAAAATGAGGCTCGGAAGGCCTTTTTACAATAAACAAGAATGTAAAAAACCCTAGACATCCAAAAACCTAACCCTATGAGATGAAGCGCCAAAAGTCATGTGGGCTCTGTTTGGGTAAGTTAGTACATCAACTTCCCAGGATCGTAACTTTTGCATGTGATCTCCATTTTAGGCTCATGATAGCCCATTGGAAAGGTATCATCGAGGAGATTCATTTTGGAGGAAATATTGAATGAACTTCCATATTTCTCCCCATTTTCCCAAAAACATTGTTTAGGGCCTCAAAATGACCCCAGAAGTTAAAAATGGTTAAAAATAGTAAATTACCAAAATGGCCAAAAAATTGTTTTGAGCCAGTTGGAAAAGGTGGGTTGCCACCGATATCCACCTAGATCAGAATGAAAGATAAAATATGATATATTGAACTACCAATATCAAAGGACTCTGTAGAAGCTTCCATGGGGTTATGATATATAAGAAAATGTTGGTTTAAAGAGATGTGAATTAAGGGATAGAGTTGGAACAAATATTTAGTACCATACCACCAAGGCCCTAATTGGAGAAAATAAATTTTGTTTGCATGGGTGAAAGAAGAGTGGCATGATGTATTACCATTCGTACAAAGATTTATCACTTGCGAAGGAAGGTATGTTGTCACCTTCCTTTATCATAAGCGGTTTCTTTTACTTTTCCAACAAAAACAAGAGACTAGTCTTCCCTTATTCTTATGAAATAGCCTGGCCAAGATGGATCAATGCATTCGAACGGAGGTTATCAACCTACAATGCAACACCTATCACCATGGGATAATCAAACTACTCATTCTTGACGAATTAAAGAAACATGGTATAACTTGGGACCATTTCTTATGCCATAATGGATTCTAGGAGGATTATACAAATGAAGTTGTGGAGAAAGATGAATTTCCTAAAAATTTCAAATCCTCACCAACTAGGAAGAGAACTCTTATGTAAGCACTCATTGAAGAAATAAAAATATTGACAGTTCCCAGAAAAAGAAACAAAAGAAAAAATCCATAGGGGTAAAGAAGACATCGCTTAAAAGAGGAAGCAGTCGAGTAGAGGTATATGCAACAAGGAGTAGATAAACGTAGGTATGCAAATAACCAGAATGAAATAAAGAAGAAGTTGAGTTCATCATTCCAATAATACCTCGTACCAATATTTCTGAGAAGAACAGTTTCCATCCACCCTCAAATACAATAAGGATCAACTTAGAGGAAAGTGAGATCTAAATAGTATGTAATAGTCCATTCCAAACTTGAATGAGGACCTCACACCTGAAGTAGAGCCCAAGGAGCCTAACATAGAATTAGAGGATTTTAAAATTGATTTCTATAATTTGGGGCTAGAAGACTTTGAACCTAACCTACAATCAAAGGATTTCAAACCTGTTAAGAAAAAATATCACCTTTGAGGAGACACTCCTATAGATTTATTGAACACTAATAATTGGTTTAAAATGACAAGAAAGAACAAGATGATATGAAGGATAAGGAAAGGAATCCAAGAATTAGAAATCTTGTATCGACATATCAAACAAGAAAATGAGACCTTGAAGGCACATAGTTCTAAAATGAATGAAAAGAATGAGCTCCTTTTTTCTAAATGCAAGACCTTATTCAGGAGGGACAGAAAGTGGTATAAAAGGAAGAAATGATCAAGATATACAATGATACACTAAGGGACAGACTAATTTAGAAGTGACAACAGAACCATAAGGCCAAAATAGTGTATACTTGAAATATAGATATTCTTATCAAAGCAAGAGAACTTGTATGAGGTGGTGGTAGGAGTGCAGTTTTGAAAATTTTGAGGCAATAGAGCTTGTTTGCATGAGGACATGCAAAGGTTCAATCATGGGGTATATGTTGAGCCCAATTTTGGAACCTTTTTGCAAGTACCATACCTTCGCCTTTCTCCCATTTTCAACACCTCACCTACATCTTTCGTGCACATCATAAGAATCTCTACAAGGTAAATAATCCATGATTTTAGCTTGATTCCCAATGTTTTCATTAATTGTTTGGATATGAAATTTCCTCATCTCACCATTAACTTTTTATAGAACCTTTTGATGACAAGTGGAGAAATTCGATAGTGGTCATCTAAAAAAATCCAACAACGCTTCTCAATTTGCATATTTGCGCTATCTTAGAGAAAAATTGAGCATATGGGTTTTGTCAATAATCATCTTGATATGTATTTGTGTTCATGAAATCAAACTTACCTCCAACGCAAGAGACAATGTGGCACGGTAAAACTTGTGGTCAACCTCTCAACAAATGCTAGTAGGGAAAACAAGATCTTGGATCAGAGAGCTATTATCATGCATTTTGTCATGAGAATAGATCATGATATTACCTCCAGACTATCTTTAGCCAAGGATCTAGGTTCTATTTTCATCTTCCATGTATATATTAATAGTTGAATGAGAGTTGGTCGCAAGGGAACATGGTAGAGAAGATCCATGCATATTTACTATTTAATCTAATTTCAAAGGGAATATACGAAGGAAAATCTTAGACATATATAGAGAGACAGAGGAGAAATGGTGTCATTGAAAATATTGTATTGAGAAGAAACAATGATGGATATTTGATACTTTGGCACTATAATTTTTATTTGAATGATGAATATAAAATGTTGTGACTATTCAATGATGTCCTGGTTGTGATTCTAGTATTGTAGTTTCCCTATGATGCTTTCTCAACCACGTGGGACCCTTGTATTGGGAATGAAATGTACTTTATTGTATAGTAGATGGAGTCTTGTCATTTTTTATTGCATGTCTGATTGTTTTAACATTTCATAGATTAGTTTACCATTTCTTTCTTAAAACACTATTTTGTTTACATTCAATTGTTGATTGATTTTTAAGTGTGCTACTAGATATATCAATGAGTTTTAAATCCAAGAATTCTAAAAAAACATAAGCTATGGGACCTGAACCTACAACCATGAGTGCTCTACATTTTATCTATGATTTTATGTTGATTTCATTTGATATCTAATAGATCTATATGAATTTTTCTAACTATTTGATAAACTAAGTGATCACAACCTTAATACTTATACTCAATCACTGGAAGTGTCCTATTGGGGGTACTTTAGTTGCCTATTCCTCTATATACTTTATCAACATCTCATAATTTTATGAACACCCTGGTCGATAATTTATTGTCAATAATTTATACCTATAGATTCACCTACATCATTTAAGTAAGGAGGAGGAGAAGCATTGGCCCTTTCTCACACTTTTGTAATTAGAGTGATGAGGAGAAGGATAAGGGGAACTATCCCTTTCTCACACTTGTACCATTCAAAAGGGAAGGATAAAATATCTGGAGGAATAGGCAACTTACCCCATTTTTGTAATTAGAGTGATGAGGAGAAGGAGCATCGTCCATACTTTTTTCAATCAAGTGAGGAGGAAAAGGATAACTAACTCTTTCTCACACTTCTGTAGTTAAGTTGTATGCATTAATTAGAGAAAAATATTAGCAAATGGCTTGAATTCGTGATAAGAGACTTAAATTGTAGTCAATGTTTTTAATCTATTACTCAATTGTAAAGAACCTAAATACCCTTAGTATTGTAAGTTCATATAATTGGAACAAAAAGGTAATTTCCTTTGTTGTTTTGTCGACATTAGAATTTGTTTTCATGCAATCCCTTTAAATAACCTATGAAAGAGGATAGACAAGAGATTGGGGTCCCTTTTGGGTTGAAAAATGAAAAATAATATCATGCCAAAAGTTTTGTTTCCAAATTTACAAAGAGTGAAAATAAATTACAATTAAGAATTGTTCTCTTATGACACCTACTATTTCTAGTATTTATATTTACAAGTTAGAGAATGACACGGGGAAAGCATATTGTAAGTAAAATTGTCAAATATTCTAATACTAACTCATAGATGTTTCTAAATAAATTAAAATAAATGTAATAATCATTAAATACAAAACAAACATTCAATTTTTTCCATCACAAGTTAAATTGGAACTATAATTTTGAGAGAAGAAGCAATGGAGATTGAAAATATTGTTTTGGTCTTGAAAACAATTCTAAAGTTATAATTTGTTTTGGCGTATGAAAAATTTAAGGACCATCTTCCTTACACTTGTTACCACAATGATTCCATATGGATATGAGGTTTTGAGTTGTATTATGTGAACTTGGAAAATTTTGAGAAAATCCAAAACCATTTCATAGGAAATAAGCTTAAGATTAAGAGAATTGCACCTTGTCCAATCCTCCTTTTAGAATTTAGGTTTTCACCCATTGAAAAAAAAAATTGAGAATAAATATATGATTGAGTTCTTAATGTAAAAGAAAAAACTAATTAACATGAAGAATGAACACTTATTATTATTACTTCAAATATAAACAAAAGTTACAAATAGGTTACACTGGTGATGCAATTTCTTCATTAAACCATTAAGCCATATTAAATGAAGTCACCTTTCAAAATATCAATACTCTTCTTTAATCATTATCATAACTTATTTCAAAGAGAAAATGTGGGGTATAGAGAGACTAAGAATAAGAAAGTTAACTTATTACAAAGACATCATTAACCCAATTAACCCAAGTTAAAAGTTCAAAAGTATATTTTTATTATTAGGAGTGTAAAAAAATAAAACATAAAAGAAAATTTAAATGATCTTCATATTAAGATGCATTGGAAAAGACCTAAAAACATAAACATGTGGACATGAAATATATAAAATCTATGAAATGGACAAATTAATTGATGAAACCAATTTTTATGGGAATGTAGAATAAAGTTGTTAAATTTCTTTTTCAAAACATTTTTAAAACTATATAAATAAATGGAAAAATTTGTTCCCAAATTGTTGTATGATAAGCACAAGATGATAAATCAAAGTAATCGATTTAGTCTTATAGGTTCCATAAAGTAATATTGATCTTTGTAACATGTAATCATCATCGTCATTTTTTATTTTTATGGTTTATAGAATCTATTTATACTTTTCATGATGCAATCATTATAAATTATTATAACTATAAAATAAAATAAAAATTAATGTGATAATATAAAGTTGTTTTTATCATTAATTATAATATATAAAACATTTTTCTTATTAAAAAGTAATTAACAACATATTTTACTATTGTAAATAACATATATTTCATTATTAAGAATAACACAATTTTTTTTAATATATTAGAGTTTAAAAAATTATTAACTTTATGGATAATATGAACTATTAACTTGTGTTTCTTGATGCATAAAATAAAATAAAAATTAATGTGATAATATAAAGTTGTTTTTATCATTAATTATAATATATAAAACATTTTTCTTATTAAAAAGTAATTAACAACATATTTTACTATTGTAAATAACATATATTTCATTATTAAGAATAACACAATTTTTTTTAATATATTAGAGTTTAAAAAATTATTAACTTTATGGATAATATGAACTATTAACTTTATTTCATTATTAAGAATAACACAATTTTTTTTAATATATTAGAGTTTAAAAAATTATTAACTTTATGGATAATATGAACTATTAACTTGTGTTTCTTGATGCACAATTTGAATTTGTGTTTCCTACTACACAATGTGAATGTGTGATTCGTGCTACACAATTTCCTTGGTTGTCTCTTCAGTTGAGTCTTCAATTTTTCAGTGGTTTCCTGCACTACCGTCTTGACCATACCTTGAGTATATTCTAATTTTGTTTTCACCTTATAGGCTTCTTCTTTTAATATCTTGATCTTATGTGTGCGAGTCTGCTGCTCCTCTCTTAGACGATTCATCTATGAGTATAGCTTCTTGTTTTCTGCCATGTCTATTACCATCTCTACTGATGGTAATGTACTCATGACTTCCTTAAACTTCTTCACTTTATATTGTGTAGCTTGCAGCTTCTAGCCAATCTCCTGTAGCTCCACGTCTTCAGTCAACTGCATCCAAACTCCCATGCTTTCTGCATACAACTTAGTACACTATTCTTCCACGATCTTGATGTTCTCTATTCTTGTGGTCCCCATCTTCTCACATTTCTCCCTTTCCTATGGGGGAATGCTCGGTATTTGTCATGCCTCTAAGTTAGTGATCTTTGTGTGTAAGCCCTTAGTGGCTTCACTGATATTAGTTACTTGTTCTTCCAACGAGGCGTATTCCTCCCTTAGCACTTATAGAATAATGTTATACACCCTTTGGACCACCTGTTTTAGTTTCTCTGTCCACTGTGCTACTTCGTCCTGTTCCAACCTAAGTTGATCACATTCTACTTGTAGCATGTCGTTGTCTACAATGGTATTTGTTAAATCCATTGATGTCAAAATTGAACACACTTGAAGTTCCTCTATCACGATCGATTGGAACCCATATAATACTTGTATAGGAAACTCAGATAACACTAAGTCAATATGACTCGGTTTCTTTTCTTTCTCCTTCAACTTATCCATGGGGAACTCTAAGGTCCCTGTCGCTATATTCATTACCCAACGTTCTCCAGATGTTGCAACTAGGTGGGATGTCATTGACCACTCTTCTATCATCTATGTTGTATGTTCCTTCTATGCTTGTTCTCTAGTATGAACTGGTGCTAGTCTCATTGTCTCCAAAAATTGTCATAGTGCAATAATATCTTCTTGCATATCTAAATGCCTTTCCTCTTATTGTTGTCCCACGCACTCAAAAGATTCATCTGTTTCTTCCTTGACTTGATAGGAAATATTTTCCAAGTCATCTTCTGTGAGTGCTTGAATGGTTGTTTATTTTATATCTTTCCTTTTCTTCTGTTGTGGGACGACTTTCCACATATCTACTTATTTTCTATTCTCTTATGTGTGCAGGATTGTCCTCTGTATTGTTCATGTACCATTTCTTTCTCTTTTTTCTTATTCTTCATCATATTCAATCTCTTCTACTTCAGGTTTTGTTTCTTTGGCTGATCTATTTTTGTTGTTGGGATCTTCCAGTCATCATCCCAATATTCCATGATGTGTCCCATCTCTTGCTCTGTGACCTTGTATCCTGTGGGAAACCATTCTTGACTTGGATCCTTCTTTGCTTGAATATACATGTGATGGTGCCCTGCCTTAAATTGCATAATTTCTTTGTAGGATTCTAAAACTTATGGTAATATCCATGGTGTCCTATTGATGATTTCCCTAATTACTTCCTTATATATATATATATATATAAAGAAATATTGTTATCTCGTTGTCTCCCCTTGTGCGCAGTATGCCACAAGTTCGCGTACCTCGCTAACAAGCATGGTTTATTTGTTGCTGACAAAAATTGTGAGTCTATATATATATATATATAAAGAAATATTGTTATCCCGTTGTCTCCCCTTGTGCGTAGTATGCCACAAGTTCGTGTACCTCGCTAACAAGCATGGTTTATTTGCTGCTGACAAAAATTG
>ML776993.1:720309-752831 GCA_009831015.1 Picea engelmannii
GATTGATGAATGTCCTCATATATTTTATTGGGTCTAATTATAAAAACTTCTTCTCGTCTGACAGGTCATGATCCACAAACTTTATACTCGACATTGCACCTAACATGTCTTCTTCGACTATTACTCTTGGTGGAATTTCTGGCTCCACGAGTAGATAATTTTCTTCCTTCTATAAGTGGACCATCTTCGTTGATTCCTTTCTTGGAGACACATAATCCCTTGGAATTTTTTTTGAACTCGACTCTAACATTGATTCTCTTGGAATCTCTTCTTGTATCCGTACTACCAGTGGCTTACTGCGATGTTTCCTTGGTGTTGATGTTAATGTCAGTGTTGCTTTGGGTGGTGCCATATTTCTCTGCAAGGATTATCTAGAACTTAGTTCTTCATCTCTATATATATTTTCTTGAATATATTCTCTCATTTTTTCTTATGAAAATCCAAATAACAATAATTTATTTCCATCAAACATTCAACTGCTTTTATCACCTGTCGCAAGTTGTTTCTAAACTCATTCACACCTGAACTTACAGTCTCATCTACTTACCTTAACAATTCATTAAATTCATATCCTATGGAAAATAATGTGTTCGATATTCTAGTCTATTAAAATCCTCTTGTCGATTTCCATTTATGACTACGTGACACCAGTACTTCATCGTCATGTTCACTCTTCAATGCATGTCTCGTCATGGATGGTATTAAATTATTTTCTCTCTTTCTTGATATGATCCATATTATGTTAGGAGTGATATGAAGGAAGAGATATAAAAAATATATAACAAATAATTACACAAAGATATGGCAAGGAACACAATAATACAATAAACCTCAGATTCTATTAATGACTGTCTGAAATACAAAAGACTGTAAAATGCAAAAGCACACAAGCTAACTAGAATGGTGGTAGCTTATCTATGAGAAGATATGTGTTGGATATTCTCATTCACAATAATATGGTTACAATTAGGCTCCAAAGGTCTTTTTAACATAAATCCTAAATGAGAAAACCCTAAACATCCAAAAACGTAACCCTAGGAGATGAAGTGCCAAAAGTCATGTGGACCTCGATGGGGTAAGTTGGTACATCAACTTCTCGGGGTCATAACTTTTTCATATGATATCCATTTTATGTGCATGATATCTCGTTAGAAAGAACTATCCAAGGAATAAATCCTATAGTATGATTGTGGCGGGCCGAAAAAATGTTGTTTAGGGCCTCAAAATGGCCCCCAGAAGTTTAGGACCTGAAAACTAGGAAAAAATTGCCAAAATGGAAATTGATCTTTGAGCCAGTGGAATAGGTGGGTGGCCACTGATATCCACCTTGATCATCCCCCCCCCCAACAAAGTAAGAAATGGTATCCATTGCATCAAGTTCTTGCATCATATGAGGAAACTCCTGTTGAACCTAAATCATGGTGAGCCACTTTCCCTAATGAATAAACTACACTACTTTGACAACCCGATAGAAATTGATAGTATGTTGGAAGGTGTCCTTTGTCTTGGTGTCCATGATTCTATCAAATGTTTCATGTTTGATGAAAAAATAATTTATTTCTATAGGGGAAAACGGATTGGCCACATCTGAAGTGTTTAGGAGAGGTGGAAAATATGGTCAGAGTAGTTCCACATTAAATATCGTTTTCAATCAAAGGAAAGGAGGAATACTTAATTCAAAATAATTCTCACCCACAACCTTGGTGATGGTGTAAATCCTATATCAAGGTAGGTGCAACTTTCGATGGGGTCTTGTGAGGTACTCTTTCTGCAAATGCAACCAAACCTTATCTCCCACATGAAATTTTTGCGGTACCCGATGTTGATTGTGGCACTATTTGTACTTGGCATTGGCTTTCTGCATAATATCATGAACATTTTGTTGGATGCATTCGATGCACTCAACAAATTTGGATTCCATATCAACCTTTATCCAGGCATGGGAGGACTCTTCCTATGCGGCTGCAATGGGCAGAGCTACATCAATGGGGGCCAATGGTTGGAACCCCAAGCACACCTGAAAAGGGATGTGGAAAATAAATATATGGAGGGATATATTGTAGATATGTTGAACATAATGAAGCATTACATCTCATGTGCCTCGATTCTTATAATTATACATTCATAGGATATGGAAAATCATCCTGTTGACTACCTTTGTTTGTCCACCAGTCTGTGGGTGGAAGGTAGTCAATTTGTTCATCTTGGTGTCCATAATTGACAATAGGATAGAACAAAAGGTGCCCAGGAACCTATTTTATTGATCAAATATAATATTTTTTGGTATCCCAAAATGAACCCAAACATGTGTGAAGAAGATCTTGGCGGTGGCCTCGACTGTGATGCTCTTCTTGCAAGGTGCCAAAATTACCATCTTATAGAATAAATTGACGACCACGAAGACACAGTCATTCCCATGCTTGGTCGAAGGAATAATGAACATGTAGTCCATGGATATGGACTCCCAAGGTCTATCTGGAGGAGGAAAAGGAGTTTATATCCCTTGTTTCTTGATGTTGGGTTTGGAAATGGCATAGGGAGTGTAGGATCCGATATACTTACGAACATCTTGTCAAATATTTGGCCAATAAAAATGCTTCTGCAGTACTACCACTATCTTTTCTACACCAAAATGTACCACTACCCGGATGTAATGAGATTCCTAGATCAACTTAACATGCTCACTTGAAGGAACATAGAGGTGGCTCATATGGCATAATAATATGTTGGTTGTTACTCTCTCTTTATGAACAAGCTTCCAACAAAGCCCTCTAAAAATATAGGAACAAGCTTCCAACAGAGCCCTGTAAAAATATCGTCCATCCTAGTAAACCATAATGAAACACAACACACAGAGTGTACTGCATAGTCTCACCAGAGATAGTTCTATGGGTGACTTCAATGCTCAAGTTCTTGTAGTCTAGGAATGAATGGGGATCCTAGTAAACCAAAATGAAACACAACACACAGAGTGTACTGCATAGTCTCACCAGAGATAGTTCTATGGGTGATTGCAATGCTCAAGTTCTTGCAGTCTAGGAATGAGTGGGGATCTGGGATTGTATTTTGTGATCTTTATTTATTTCACCTATTGTCCATCTATATTAAACACTCTGTCATTATTTATTCATGCATGTAAATCAACAGATATAACTACCTCATTAATAAAATCATCTAATATTTAACCATTGACAGAAAGGATATAAACAATAAGCATTTCACATAACACATGATTTACCATGGTTCACCCCCTCCTAGACTATGCCCACAAAGATATCACTACTTAGGCTCTTTTATTATGGTTCTGTAACATATAGCACTGCACGCACTACAAATCCATTTATACAATTACAAAACATGCGCTATGAACTTTGTGAGGATGAGTAGATCACACCAGGATCTTCAGCCTACGATATAACCCTCAAGGTCTAGTTACCTCATGCTCCCATAGCTTAACAACTTACAAAAAGGTATCAGATCGTATAATTGTTTATCCTTGCTACGTAATGACAATCTTCTCTAACATGCTAGATCTCTCTCCCTCGACCTTCTAGGTACTCATTTATACTTATTATTATCTCCTTATCCATTACAATGTCTTAAAAAAATGCTAACCCTAATGTGGTTAAGTTTTCCTGCATGCATGCCTCACATGCTGCTTTTCTTCTTTTCCCAACGCCACTTTTGCTTTATTCTCAGTGCGCTCCCCTCTTTTCTGACGATGCTTTGATTTCTTCAACACTTCTTCGATTTATATCAACATTGGCCTATGCCAACATGCCCCAAACACTGACATAGTGACTCATCCCAAGTCAACCATGGATTCCAAGATCTTTTATTTCCTTTCATAGTGCATCGTACATCTCTTCTATCCACTGGCATTGCTCCTGAGTTTGGTTTCTTTTCTCTATCATTTCCTCTACTACCTATGCGGTGACTGGAGGTGTTAATATCTCTCCCCCCTCCAAGCCTATATTTTTTATGCACACTTTTGATACGTTGATATCCACAACTAGTTTCTATGCCTTCTCCTGTAAAGGCTCCAATTGAACTTGTCTTTCCATCTTTTGTGTCTGCACCGATTTTTCTTCTACCTGTAGGTTCTTCATCTTTGTGGCAATTTTGATCTTTTCTGACAAGGACATTGTTCTCTATTGCTTCTTGAAATATGTCATTGTTGTGTGCAATTTATCCTCCTTCCCTTACATCTCTTATAGGATGCTATCCTCTAGTAGCTGTGTCCATAGTTGGGTGTTCTTTTCCAACATCTCTGTCATTCTCTGTATATTATGCACGATGCTCTCTGCAGATGTTGTCACGTCCTATTCCCTTTTTGTTCTGACATCTGGAGAAGTAGTAGGTACTGCACGCTCCTCTGGTTCCTTGATCTGGTCTTTGTATTGTTGTAACGTTTGTGCTATATTTCTCATCTTCTCTTTCGAAGACGCTTCCTTTGATTCTGTGATGTCTGAGACGGCTTGAAATACTACTTGTATATGGTTCTCCATCTCATCTAGTTTTTGTTGCGCCCTATTTTTCTCCTGCCCTTCTTGGCTGATGACTTCCTTCATTATGGTATTCTCCTCATGTCCTATCCTTAGATTCATCATGTTAGACCTTGCTCTGGATTAAATCTTTTGCGCAACGCTAACCTGTAATTTATATAGTGCCTTTGTCAGAATATTGGGCAAAGCCAAGTCCAGTGTGTTAATTTATTTTAAATGCTTCTACACTATCTCCTCGTCAAGAAATAATAGCTCAAGTGTTGATATGATGTTGGCACTCCCTTGCACTATGATCTCCACTATTTCTTGAGTAGGGAATCCTTCCCTAGCCTTTTCTAGTGTGTCCTTATGTTGTAGTTCGACCTGTATCTTCAATTAATCCATCACAGTTTTCACCTCCTATATTTTCCCCAGAATTGAAGCCCGGTGGTTCTCAAAATTTTCCCACATCTCTGACAGTCGATCTTCCATTGTGTTGGCTATCAACTCCACATCATCTGTTGTTAGTGATGTTTCCATTGGTTTTTTGTGGGCCTTCACCTTCTTCTTGGAGCCACTTGTTTGCTCCCCTATTCTCTTTCTTTGGGCCACTGATGCCTCCGATGCCTCAAGAATCTCTGTGTCCATGCCTGTATCCTGCACCATTTTTTCCTCTATAGGTTTCTCCTATGTACTCGTTCTTATTCCTTCTTCTCTCCCCTGCTCTATCATTCATATTGGTTCCTATTCTGGGCGTGATGGTCCTTGTGTAGAACCACGCTATGATTTATTATTTTTCTAGCTTTTATTTCGTATGGCACTGCTTCCCCCCTCTTGACCTTCTTTCTTATTCTTCTTTTTGTTTTCACCATTTGTGTATGTCTGTTGCACAGGGATTTTTCTATACTACATCAAAGTTTGTCCTCCTGGCACTTTCTTTGGGATTATTGGTGTTCTCCACTCTTTAGACCACTCCTGGACCTCCATCTAGATATCTTGCATCGCCATGCAATAATTCAATTGTAGCCTCTCCTTGGATGTATACCTCTTTTCTTGTAGCCACATACTATGGCGTGATTCTTGGAAATTCACTATCTGTCCAAACTCCTAGATAGTTTCCAGTTAGATTCTCCATGTGTCTGCCAACCTGATCTAGATATCTGTTAGGTATAGCGTGAATAAATCACTGTTGATTTTATTTTCCTTGGGATTCATTGTGCTTTGAAGAGACGTGTAGGACGTTGTGCCACACTTTCATGTTCTCTGAAGGAACACGTTGTATGTGGGTTCTTTCCATCCCACCAATGCAATGAGGATGAGTAATCATGACTAGTGGAACTCAGAGCGCCAATATTTTGCATCCTTGCAATATTATAGAAAAGGAATTTAGTAAATAAGGGGCCTAGATCTTCGAGCTCCCCTTTGCGCACTACGCTTCCGCGACTACTACTCCTGTGATACCTCGTCCTTTTGACACTTGTGCATTAGTTTGCAACCTAAAAATCTTGTTGCAAATCTTCTCATAGGATCGTTGATGTCACTAATCCTGATTCCCATGTTACCCCTCTCTACGCGATACTTCCCCTTCATTTCTTCGGAGATTTCTTTTGCCTTTGTTTTTTCTTCTAAATATTTCTCTGGCTTCTCCCCATCCGTGGGTAACTTGGTAATTGATGCGATCATATGAACATTGATAGGCACGGGCCTATCCATCAACAGAATCCCTCCATGTACTCATGCTAGGAGTTTCTTCACACATCCATTGATGTGTTTACCGTGCCCAAAGTGCGGTATGTCCAAAAAATTCATGATTCTCATGTTGCATAACCCCAGGATCCACTGCGCAGACTCCAACAGTTGTGTGCCTGATGGGCTTTCTCCCCTTCTCTCCAAGAAATTCTTTGGCACCAAATATGGGAATTTTATAGCGTCCTCCACATCACGGTCAAAGTATTTAAGAGCATATAATCCTCCCACCATTCCATCATCGACCTTCACTACCTTGGGGATTTTTGGCATCACTATGGCTAATTCCGCCTGTGTGCGTTGTATTACTTGCACACTCCTCTCTTCTTGTGCCTTATTCTTCCCTCGTGGGGACGATACCCCAACTGTTGGCATGGCCTCAATCTCTGTTTCATAGTATCCTTATGGTTTTCGTCCCTACTCTATGCCTTGTTGAGTTGAATCCATGGATTGTTCCTCTTGCTGTATCCATGTTCCCCTCGACGTGTCAGAGTCTATCCTTTCTGCGTCCTCCTACGGTTGTTCGGACTGTTGTGTGGGGTTTTGTTACTATTCTATGTGCGTGGTAGTATGATCATATTCAGGCATCTGAATATCATCCACATCCATGATTGTGGGCATCTCCATCATTCTTGTCTATGTTACTCGAGCACTACTTATCGTATTCTACCCGGTATTTCCCAACGCTCTGACTCTCGGTGGTGAAATTCTTCTATTCCAACTTCTAGCCTTAAATATCCACTAGTTGTTATCACTTCACACTCTTCCACACTTCAACTTTGCACTCTTCGCTCTTCCCCTTAGTGAAAAATGCAAATGACTGATTTTCCCCCCTTTTCTCACTTTTATAGTGGGACGACAAAATGACAACTATGTCGCACTGACAGCTGCCACTTTTTTGCTTTCTATTGTGTTTCCTGCATGGTGTTCCTTTCTACCCTTTGATTTCTCCCCTGCACGCAGTGTTTTCAATCACTAATTTTTCTGCAGCGCATTGTTAATTCTAACAATTTTATTGTATCAAAACCTTCCATCTCCGTCGATTTGTTTGTATTTTTATCCCAATTCTACTTTTTATGGATTTTCTTGTTTTTCTCCTTTTTGTTTCTTTTTCTCATTTTATCTATCTACTATAATACATTATGTACATATTTTCTTACTGTGTTGTAGGTTTCAAGTGCTAGGAGGACGGTTGTCCTTGTACAATTTTAGTCAACTCCCAATGATCATTCCTCTCAGTTCCGTGCCTCCCAAGTCTTTTAATTGTATCGATCCTTCATTGGTGATAATATTCACTTTGTATGGGCCCAACCAATGCATTCTAAATTTTCCTGGATGCTGACAAAATTTACTTCCATACAACAAGACTAGGTCTCCCTCCTTGAAACTCTTCCTCTTGATATGTCTATCATGCCAAGCTTTATCTCTTTCTTTCTTCACTTCCTGGTGAAATCCTACCAAAATCCTATCTTCCTCCATTTCCATGAGCTGACTTAGCCTTTCTTTTACTTTGGCTTGTTCTGTCATGTTGGTAGTTGTTATGAATCGTAGGCTAGGTACCAAAAAATCTAATGGCACCACTGCTTCCTATCCATACACCAACCTGAATGGTGTTTGTCTTGTCAACTTTTTTCATGTAGTCCTGTATGCCCATAATACTGATGGTATATTCAAATCCTAATCATCCTTGTTGATATTGAAAATCTTAGTTAAGGAATTCTCTAGGATCTTAATGAAGGCTACCACTATTCCATTTGCTTGAGGATGGTATGGTGTACTCTTCTGATGATAGAATTCAAACTCCTCGGTCATAGCCCTAATAATATTGTTGATAAAGTGAGTTCCTTGGTCACTCATCAAAATCCTTGGACATCCAAATCTAGTGATCACTTGTTCAAACAACAAGTGTGATGTTGTCTCTGCGCTACAATATTTTACTGGTGATGCTTCTGCCCATGTTGTTATGTATTCTATCGCAGTAATGATATACCTTGATCCTGACCTCTTTGCTAGTGGGTTAATTGGTCCCACAAAGTCTATTTCCCATTTGTTAAATACTTGCAACGTTACTTTTGGTATTAAGGGCATCTCATCCATTCTATTAGTTTTACCAACCCTCTGACATACATCACATCTCTGGTAATAATCCTTAGCATCTCTATGAATTTTCGACCACCATAGTCTTGCATGCAATACCTTCAACGTGGTATCTTTCCCTGCATACTTTCCCACAACTATTCCCTCATGATCTTCTGCCAAAATCCTATGCCTTTCATGTTCAAGTACACATCTTCTCAAAATGTTTTCGACGGCCATGTTATATAAATTTCCTACAATTAGTTGGTAGTATGCAGCTCTAACTACCATATTTTTCTTCTGCGAAGTATTAAAATATTTTGGCACAATCCCTGTACTCAAGTATTCAATGATGTCAACAAAATATTCATCAACTATTTATACTAAAAACAACTGTGCATTAGGGAAGTTATCCTCTAAATTTGTAGGTTCATCTCCATTGGCAACCCTTGACAGGTGATCAAGTCCTACTATCAACTTCCATGTTTTGACTATCACTTCAAAATCAAATTCCTGATATAACAACAACCATCTAGAGATCCTCCCCCCCAACACTGAATTGTTGACAAGGTATTTGAGAGCTGAGTGATCTATGAACATCTTAAAGTGCTTTCCCAATAAGTAATGTCTGAACTTCTGAAGTGCATAGACCATAGCTCAACCTTCTTTTTCTATAGTATTGTAGTTCTTCTCTGATTCTAACAATTTTCTGCTACCAAATGCTATAGGATGATCCAAATTTCCTTCTCTTGGTTGTGCCAGAATTTATCCAAGTGCTATAGTTGATGCATCTACATGCACATGGAATGTATTTTCCCAATCTAGGAATACTAGTATAGGTGTTGTGACCATATTTTCTTTTAAGGTGTCCAAACCTTGCTGACAATCCTCATTCCATTGAAATTTAATATCTTTCTTCAACAATTTCTCCATTGGCGTAGTGATCAATGCATACCATTTTATGAATTTCTTGTAGTAGCATGTATGTCCCAATGTTTCTCTCAATTAGCACACTAATTTTCATGGTGGTAAATTGACAATCACTGCAATCTTGGCCGAATCTACTAGCAAGCCTTGTTTTCACACTATGTGTCCCAACAGTATTCCAAAAGGTGTCCCAAAGATGCACTTCTTTATATTCAATGATATCTGACACTTTATACATCTTTCCAACATCATCCTTAACACTTCCACATGGTCTTTTAACAGACTATATATGATGCAATCATCCATATACACTTCTAAAAACTGATGTATGAACTCCTTAAAAGAAACTATTACTACCCTTGAGAATATGGCTAGTGCATTCTTCATCCCAAAAGGCATGATTGTGTACTGGTAGGATCCCCATTCTGTGGAAAAAGTGGTCTTGTACATGTCTTCTAGGGCTATCTCGATCTGGTGGTAACCTGAGAATCCATCTATAAATTAGTATGCTTCGTGGCCTCCTACATTCTCTAAGACCTCATCTATGAAAGGGGTAGGAAAAGGATCATGTAAGCATGCATCGTTTAGTTTTCTCAAGTCTACACAAATCATCATCCCCCCTTGTTTATTTTCTTTCACTACCATAGGGCTTATCCATTCATATTCCTCCACTGGTTCTATGATACCATCTTCCAACATTCTGTCAATTTCTACTTTCACTTTCTACTTATATATTGGATTCATTCTATACAGTCTTTGTATGATAGATCTAGTCTTAGGTTTGAGAGGTATCTTCATCTATCCTATATCTTCTTCTATTCCTTTCATCTTTGTAAACCTTGTTGGGAATAGGTCATTGTACTCATGCAATAAATCTATGATTCATTCCATTGTTTGTTCATCCCAGTAATCTCCAATGCTGACCATTTTGGGATTCTCAGTTGTCCCAATGTTGAATTTATTCACCTTGATTGATGCATCAAATACTTATGATTCCAGATATGGACCTTCCACCTATATTTCACCTTCAACTTTTGTAATATGAATGTTTCATGGGTCATCTTCATCTAATTCTTCTTCTTCCACATGATATCATGACAACAGCTCCTTAAATGTTTTATGTTCTGATATTGATACTCTATCATGAGTTCAACCTATGGTTCATCGATAGATATTAGCCCTCTTATCTGTTTGAGTGCTAAATCCATGTTGGGGTTATCATGTTCAAATGAGAAAGGGACTATAAAATTATGTTGTAATGTTGTTCATTCTGCAGTGCCTATGCACAGTTCCTAGTCTACATACCAGTTTGTTGGAATTCCTTCCAATGTGTGGATGAAGTAATGAGACCATTCCTCTTGTGGTTTCATTATCCATAGTGTTCTTCACTTCTCCAAGTGTTCTATTTGTGTCCCCTATCCATCATATCTCTGCATATCATTTCTTCCCTACTCTGCGCTGAATCTAATGCACAGTAGTCGCTTACATTGGTACGAATCCTTGACTATTTCTTTGTGCACACCCTGCCATCTTGCAGGTGTTTCCTTGAGTACAATGTCTAGGGATAAGATCCTATGATTCTATAACACTTCATATTCATATCTTTTTAGGAATTAGTCTAATACATTCACCCCATGAAATATGGGAGGTTCTCTCTATACCCACCCATCTTACTGCACGGACTATTCTTGTGCACCTTCTTGTGGAGACTTCATGTAATCTCGTCTTTAAATTATCCAACCCTGTATCTGAATCAGAAGCAGATGATGTGATGATCCTCCAACTAAGTAATCCATCTCCAGTTGGGTTGACATAATCTTCTTCAACCACAATGGTTCTATATAATTAGTTGATTTCCTCTAGATCTAAGAAAGTGGGTTCTATAAACCTTTCTCCTTATGATGGATATAATGGTGCAATGACTCTATATTTCCCTAATTTGAATTTCATATTTCTTGTATTCAAGTTGATTATGTCCTGGTTATAGAATTCCCAATCCAATCCAAGCAATGTTGGATAAGGTGTTGTACCATCTACTATTTCTATTACTTCAAAATCTTCTTTAGTGCACACTCCATCCAGATCTAATGTCACACCCTTAAGCTTTCCAATTGGTAGAACTCTGTGTTGGTTTGCTAGATTCAATTGGACATGTGAATATCCTAGTGTGGTCTCTCCTATGCATTTCCATGTTTTCTTGGGTAACACATTTCAGAGCCGAAATCCAGTATGATGTCCCCCATGTTGAGATCTCCATTGTTATCATTCAGTCTAAATTCCCTGCTTGTCCTCCTTCTTGTATGGAGGTGATTTAAAGTTTTCTTCTCTAACTTCCCCTCCACTTCTGTGTTACATATTTCTAACATGTTTTTCAAAATTTTAACAAATGATGGATCATTCAGTAGATTAACATAGGATTGCAAAAATGTCTTTATGGTACTTACTTGCACTATAGGTGGTACTTTGTTGGTGTCATCCATTGATAAGGGAATCACGTACATTTGTACATTCAGAGCATGTTGTGTGGTTGATGTAGATGCAATATATTGCTTGAGGAACTCCTATCTTCCCTCATTGAACATTTATTTTTCTTTTCCTACATCAAATTGTCCCTGTGGTTCCATATGATTCTTCACCCATTAGTGTTGTGTTGGGTCCTATCATACTGCATCAAATCTTGTCTTAGATCCTCTACATGTAACTATGTTTATATTTCTTCCATCATACCTCTCCTCCATGAAAATCCACTGAACATTCTGATTTTTCTGATTCCATTTTTCTTGAATCTTCCCCAAAAGTGTTGGGAATTCCTTTATATCATGGTATTTTGCACGACAATACATCCATGTCGCTGGTGGAAGTGGGCATTCCCTTACATAGTGTCCTAGCTACTGGAATTTTTGGAACACTAGTGGATCTATGTCTCTTCCAAATCCTCCTCTACCTCATCCTCACATTTTGTATCCAGTTTGGTCTCCTCACGATGCAATGTACTGAGGAACTTGATTATATTGCACAGGGTTATATTGTGGATGCACATTATTATACTGAGGTTGTGTAGTCTTAAAATGTTGTCGCGCATTGTTGTATGGAGGTTGTACTTGGTTGAACTGAGGTGAAAATTGTCCTATCATCATTTCTTCCTGCACCATATAGCTATCTAACATTATCTCCTTCATCAGATCCATTGTTCTACAGTCTTTGTCATCATGACCCATTGACTTGCAAAAGTTGCAATATGAACTCTTTAGTACTATATGATACTTATGCATCATTAGACAATGATATGGATCATGTACATGTGTTTTAAAGATCTTGCACCATGGTCCTCCTATTGGAAAAGGGTTTGGTAGCACTGTTTCCATGTATTGCATGAATGTTGGAAACTCATTCTTGTGGTGTCCTTCTGTCCTACATGTGGTACACCAAACAACTTCTTTTTTCTCTTTTACCCTATTCTGGTTCAATTGAAATGTGAGGCTCTTCAGATCCTCCTTTAGCTCCTCTATTGTTGTATCTGTCTTCTGATACTGATTCTCTTCCAGTTGTAGGGCTACCTATAGATCATCTTCCTGAGTTTGAAACTTATGTTGCCTCAAAGGGTATTTCAGATGTGGTAATAGTGAGCTCACAAAGAGATGTTAATGTTGCATTTCAGTCATGACATATTTCAATTTACCCTTCAACCATTTGAACCTATTATCGATATCCAAAACAAACTCTCTCAGTTTTTGTCTAATCTCAATCATCTCATTCATGTATTGATCATCTGAACTCGGTTTATGAAATTCATTTATTAGTAGCTTCTTGACATCTGCAATTGTCCATGTTGTTCCTGGTGGACTGTTTAAATCTAAGCTCATCTACCAATCCAATGCGTGGTCTCTTAGCGTGATAACTAACTATACAATTTTTGTATCCTCATCTGTAATCTAATTTTCTTCCCAAATCTTCTCACAGATAAACAAGTTCTTTTCAGAATCCTCTAATGCCTCTCCCCGAAATTCTAGTAACCTAATTGTGGGATCATGTCCTGCCATTTTGAACGGTGATGAACTACAACTTCTATGTGATGTAGATGCTTGACTACTACTTGCTGAACTGGCTCCTCCAGTTGCTTCTCCTTGGTTGGGTACACTTCCTTCTATCTTTCTTCCACTAAAATTCGATTGTCGGAACGATGGTTTTCTTTCTGGTGTATTAGTTGCACATGGGTTTATGGGTTCCACACTAACACTGACATGGATAGGAGTTCTTCCTATTTTTCTTTCCCTTGGGCCTCTTGTCTTTATTTCATATGTTGCACATAGGATTTCCTCAATATTCTCCATATATCGAAGATCCTCTACCTCTTCTTCATCACTTGTCAAGTCCTCTCTCTCTGCTATGGCTCTCTTATTATTATTCGTCTTATATTGGTAGGGTACTCGACTGCAAATTTTTCCAACTATTTCCATGATCTTCTTGATATGATCTTCCTCCATCATGATTGAATCCAAGGTCTCATCCTTCTTTCCTTTATCCATCTCTTCCTCCATTTCACCAACTCTTATCAATGCTTCCCCCCTTCCCCCATGCACGCAGAGAAGTTTAGTTGTCTAACTCCATAGTCATTACACCTTTGTTATACAATAAGGTCTTTATGGAATTATACAACTATTGACGATTGAATCCATTCGGACCAAAATGGAAACCTCACGAGGATATAAATCCCCCTACCTTTTTATAGAGGTGGTAGTCCTATGTTTATGATTTTCTATGGAGCTCGAGACTTTCAGAATGTGGGACTTTTATAGAATTCCATCATAGTAAAAAGGAAAGTGAAAATATAAAAATGTAAAATGTTTTCTTTTCTTTTAAATAAAGTTCCTGAGAGTGGACTAGGAACCACACACATTCACACATTTAAAACAAATAAATAAAATTTCCTCACATCCATCATAGTACGGCTAAAGATTTATGATCACATAAAAAAGTAAAAGAAAATGATCCACATTCATAAGCGAACTTTGAAAGAGTTATACATGGGAAACTCAAATAAATATAACGATATATCAAATTCAAATACTTTATATTCATAAAATTGGGTTACAAAGTACAATCAAGATTGTTCCCAAAATAACTCTCTTGGAATTTCTAAAAAATATATAGTTCATTACATATTCTCTCAAATTTAAATGTATTTTTCATAATGACGAGGATTGGGTCTCCCATAAACCATAAAGAACATATACATAAGAATGAAGTTTTTATAAAGAAGAATGTGGGCGATAGAGGAAAACAAGACCTGTTAATAAGAAAAAGGAAATTATCAGTCTTTGGTTAAACCTTTCAATTTAAAGAGGTGGAGCAACTGGATGAATAACTTGATAAAGGTAGAAATATGTGATCAGTATAAACTTACTATGATGATATATGATTTTCACTTACTTGTTGATGTCCTTTTATGGCTTTCATCGATGGTTACATGAACCATCTCAACCTCCTTTTTTCCTTCATTGGTAAGTTTGTCGACAACCTTTTTAAACCACTCCTTGATGTAGCTTCTCATTGGTACCACATTGATTTCATGCCAGATTTTTATATTGAATATCTCTCCCTCCAAGTCCCTTAGATATAAATATTCCGCAAAGCTTCATCAATATCTTGATTTTTCTTTGAAATTTAGTCGACTAGCCAATTTTCCACGTCATCTTCACTATACTCAAGAATGCCACAAAATTTTTCAAATGATAACCCTTTAAATATTTCAACTTGTTCGTCAAAGGCTTGCTTGGTTAGGAACAATGAGTTGAGAATAAATTTTAGGTCTTGGACCTCATTGGTACTCTTGGATAGGCCTATCTCAGTCAACCTTTTGAATAATTCTTCTCTCCTAGTTATGTTTTGGCTGCATGCTTGGACAATAATATTCAATTTCTTAACCTTTTCCTTCCAACATGCGTTTAGTTGTTTTATCTAGTTCAGAGAAGGGAGATCCTCCTCTCTTATTCTCAACTCTACCATATTGGTAACTTTAAAAGTGAAGGGTACAACCATGTTGATGTAAAAACCTTCTTTGTTTTTCAAATCTGCCTATAAATATTCATTGAAGGCATGTGCCCTCGTTCCAAAAGAGATGATGGTCCTTGACATCTCCCAAGCCTCTATAATTAATTCCATTGTTTTTTTAATGTTCTTCTCCTTCTTGTATTGAAACAATTGGGAAGAGATTTCAATGGAAATCAACTTTCCCCAATCGAAGATGACCTATTCTTTGACCGTAAAATATAGAATGTAAAGAATCATGCAAGAGATGTTGGTTGTAGGTTCTTGTCTTGTCATCCTCATTTAAATCCAAGAAATTTCCCGGAAAGGATTTTTGAATGAGATAACCTGCAATCTCATGATGTCCTCGGGGAAGACCATTGGGTTCTCTAGTAATTTAGGTAAGAGGTCTAATCCATTTTCATGTTTCTTTAAGAATTTTATACAATATTCACCCTTGAAGGTAAGAGTCTTCTAGGGAAGTCTCAACATCTTATGAAATACCTGAGGTGACAGAGAGACCAGGGAATGGCCCCACAACTGGATGGTCTGTTGGCTTGGAATATATCTCTCGACGCACCAGGTGACCAAATCCTTATCGCCAAATATTTCTAGGACACAACATGCATGCACAATTCCAGACGTCCATATTACTTCCTTCTTGGCAGAAGGGGATGAGTAGTAGGAATATTCTCTAGACCGCTGAAAACTCTGGTTCTCAGGCCCGAAAATTTTCAACGTATATCCACAAAAATATTGTTGAGTTGCTACCAAAAGTTGACGAGAACATTCATTTTCTCCATATAATGTTTAAAATGGACGATTGAGAGGGATAATATAATCCTCTGAATATCCTAGTTTAATGCATTTTAATAGGAGATCTCCTCGAGCCCTTCACTTATTAATGATAATATTTACGGTCCTGCATGATAAGGTGTTAGCATTAAAATCATATTAAATTCACATTGGGAAGAGCATGGGCGTGGTGGGGATGGACGAGAGAGAAATAGGATTTGAGACTTTTGTGAACCTAGGAACACGGGAACCCAAGAACTCGCAACTGTAGAAGTTTCAAAATAACCTAAGTATAGGATATCGTGGTGGTTGGATGAAATCATCATAGGAGGAATGATACTTGGAATTTTAGAGAGTTCGGGAGGCAAAATGTATATCGAGGAAATTTTGGATGCAAAATGTATATCACATAACATGGGGTATGAGAGTTCGACCCCGCCAACCCAGGAATCCATGATCACAAAATCAACTAAGTATAGAATGGTGTGGCGGTTGGTTGGACTTGTGATGTTAAGGTATGGATGGATATGAGGATATTATTGACATCATATTCTCTAATCCATAGTGCTTCAAAATTTGTGTGCATGGACGACTTCTCCTTGGCTTTGTTCCAAAGTAGTACCAACTCTCCCTTCTGAAAGTTCTTCATATTTGTGCTTTGATAAAAATATCTCTTGACACTCTAATTCCTCTGAGAAGTTAGATTCATGTTTCTTCTTCATTCCTCTTCCAACTTCAACAACTGATTGATTCTCTTCTAAATGGGTGAACTGTCTTTTGGATCATCGGTATTAACCATAGAGATCAATGCATTGAGCTCGAGGATAATCAAAAAAATTTCCTCTTTCCCATAAACCAATAGATATGGATACATCCCTGTGCTATCCTTCGAGGTTTTTCTTCTTGCCCATAATTCTTTTGTCAACTTCAGATGCCAATTCCTTTGTTTTCTATCAACGGTTTTCTTTAGTATCTGCACAAGTGTTTTTTTGTGGATTCAGCAAGAAAATTTCCTTGTGGGTAATAATTCAATGATTGACCCATAACGATTCCATATTGTCCACAAAATTCTGTGAACTTTGACGCAATGAATATCGAACCATTGTCTGTGATAAATTTATCAGAGACACCAAATCGCGACAAAATGTTGTCCTTTAGGAATTTAATCAATTCTTCAACATCAACCTTCTTTAGCGCCACTACTTCCAACCATTTCATGAAATAATCGGTAGATGTCAAAATGTACATATGCCCCTTGCTAGATTTTGGATTGATCGGCCCACCAACATCAAGTCCCCATTGGAAAAATGTTTTTTCTTCCACAATTGGTTGCAAAGGAATCACAACTTTCATCATTTTTCCTGAAAACTGTTGACATGAAAAACACTTCCTTATTGTGGCATACAAATCTCTGAATATTGATGGCCAGTAAAATCCCACTTTGATTATTTTGTGCGTGGTTGCAGTGGGTGCAAAGTGTCCACCACATATTCCCTCATGGAATTCTTTGATCAGTTCTTGGGATTGATTTTCATCGACGCATATTAGCAATATACCATCAAAATTCCTTCTGAATAGTATGTGAACAATCAACATGTATTGGTTTGCTTTCATCTTAAGTGTCCTTCTCTTCTTGGGATTCACTGTGACAAGAAATTTCCCAGACCTTAAGTAGAATATTATATGTCTCTACCATTGTGAATCATCTAATGGCTCTTTGACTGAGATTGAAATCATCCCATAAAACAAGTCCCCATTCACAATGAGCTCACCTAAACCTTGTCCTTTGATTTCCTTTAAATATTTAATCTTGATATCATATTCTTGAATTTTTTCTAACCAGTTAGCCCACTTTTCTGCTCTCAACTGTTGATTTAGAAGCATCTTCACTGGTGATGAGGGAACATAAGCTATAACATGGGAGTTTAATATATATATGTCTGAAAGTGTGCTACTTCTTTTACAAGAGCCAAGAATTTTGTTTCGAGTTCTAAATACCTCAACTCAGAGTCGTGTAGGGTTTTTCTCATAAAACGTATCGAGAGTTCTTCTCCGTTGCTATTTTTCTAAGTGAGAACAGATGCAAAAATTGCCTCTGTAGAAAATGAATAGATAATAAAGTCTCTTTGGAAGTCTGGAATGATGAGGATAGGAGGGGTGGTGATTTTCCCTTTGATATTGTTGAACTCTTGTTGAGTATATGTTGTCCACTCAAATCTATGCTACTTTTTCAACAACAAATTGATAGGCTTTACGATGCTTGCATAATCAGGAATAAATCTTTGAACAAAATTGATTTTCCCAAAGAATGATTGGACTCCCTTCTTGGATGTCAGGGGGTTGATATCATTTATTTATTTAACTCTTTCCATATCTATGTAAATCCCTTCCTTGCATACAATATGGCCCAACAATGTGCCTTGAGTCATATCGAACAAACATTTATTTGGGTTCAGAGAAACACTGTATAATCTACATATTTCAAAAATATTTATTAAATGATGGATGTGATTCTCCCTTTTGTTTGAATGCATTGTCAATTCATCTTCATATTCTTCCATAAAATTTCCTATAAAACTACTAAACGCATGATCCATGGCCCTTTGAAATGTGGCTCTATCATTCTTCAAACTGAAGGGAATTCTAGCATATGCATATGTCTCCCATGGAGTGATAAATGTTTTCTTTTCTCTATCTTCCTCAGCCACCAAGACATGATTATATCCAAAGAAACCATCCAACATGGAAATGAAAGCCGATCTAATAACTTGTTGTATAAGAAACTCCATGTTTGGCAAAGGAAATTCTTTTATGCTTTCTTTGTTAAGATCTCTGAAGTCGACGCACATTCATATTTCCCCGATCGTTTTCCTGACAATCACTAGATTTGAAAGCCAGTCTGAATGTCTGATGGGATAAGTTATCCTTTCCTTCTTCAACTTCTCCAATTCTATTTTTACCAAAGGTTTCAGCTTGGGATTCATCATCTTTATTTTTTGTTTCACTGGTTTTGCTTCTTCCCTCAAAGGAATTATATGTTGGAATATTGTTTTATCATAGGTTTTGAAATCATCGTAGGTCCAAGCGAATACATCAATATATTATTTGAATAAGGAAACATATTGATCAACCTCTTCGGTGGTTCAATCAAATCCCAAGTTGACATATTTCAGGGATTTGCTCGTTCCAATATTGACTTTTCTTGTTTCTTGCACCTTTCGAACTGAAACTTCTTCAAGGAAATTCTTGGCATGATCGTGTTTTGTAAACAAATATTCAATTTGTATACAGTCTTTTGGGATGACATATGAGATATAGTCTTCTTCATCATCATCRTTCACCAATTTTTTTCCAATTATTCATCGTTCTCAAATACTTGTAAGTACTCATAATTATTGGGCAAATATGGTCGAAAAGTTGTTTCTACCTAGAAATATGTTTTTATTTGGGCATCATCTCGATTTGATAATGAAGTCKCCAAGGCTAGTGAATCAKCCTTGTGATTTGTTTCCCTTGGAATGAAATCAATGTTAAAAGAGATGAAATATTCCATCAGTTCATTAACTCCTTTGAAATACAACTTAAGTATTTTCTTTTTGATTTTGTACCTTTGGGTAACTTGATTGATGACCAACTCTRAATCTCCAATCACAATGAGATGTTCTATTTTCATTTCTTGCATGAGGACCATCCCCTGCRTCAAGGCTTCATATTCTACCTCGTTATTCATGCATGGAAACTCCATTCTTACAGCATGGGGATGCATTGTATTATATGGACTCAGGAGAAACATTCCAACTCCATTCCCATATTTATAACATGATCCATCAAACGATATTCTCCAACAGCCTTCAAACAAACATTATTGGCCTTCCAAGCCTTAAAAATGCTCTAGGATTTCGTTGTGCTCCATGTCTAGGATAGCATAGTTTCCAATCCTGAAATCTATATAATCTTCCATTAATTCATTGTCCTTCTTCTTGAAGGAAAAGGGTTTTCTGGGTTCATGGGGTACATTTATCATTGCTCCCTCCTTGCATGGTAGCATCATACAAATTCCTTCATTCATTATATATCCACCGATAATGGATGTCCAATATCTTCCTAGCACAACCCCATATGTTGGAGGAAGGTATAACACAATAATATTGAAAACTGTGATGATATGGGGAGCTATTGTAATCCAAGCATACAAATCTTTCATTTCTCCGTACGCAGACACTTTTTTAGAATCGATTTCATATATGCTCTCATCGCTTTCATAATACTTAGTGCAACTCATTCCCAATACCTCCATGACCACAAGCGACATTATATTATTTTTCGTGCCAGTGTCAACTAAACAATTATGTAAAGCAACATCATGATTTTCAATTGAAATGTAGACGGAAATAATTTTACCTCTCAACTTGGAAGTTGACGGGCTCTGACTCTGTTTTGGACTGGTAATGACAACTTCAGTTCTTTCTGATGGATCATCCAACAATTTAAAGATGTTATGTATCTACTGAGGAATATTTACCACTTCGGTGAAAGGCAGAGTTATCCTCAATTTACTTAAGTCCATGACATTATATTTCATTTGAGTGGTGCTTGACGCCATGTGTTGCCTTTTGTTTTCATCTATTACTTTCTCATTCGACACTTTTTCATTTGTTTTTTCCTTTTATTTTTATTTTTCCTTGTGAGAGTCACGTTTATTCTTTGGTCTATTTACAAACCCTCTTATCTAGGTGACGCTTTCTTGCGAGTTAGGATCATTGTCTCCCTCTCCAAATATATACATGGGCATCTCGCATCCGTCCATCTACATTGTCTCGTAGATTTCATCAGGTAAGTAATAACTTTCTTGCTCGATTAATTGCTCGTCATATACATCATCCAGAAAAAATGTGTTTGGAGTAGGTTGTCTGGGAACCCTTGGTCTCTGTGGGTCATCAGTATTCTTGAACTTGAATCTATTTTCATGGGGAGGGTTCCTCCTTTTCTTAGGAATCAAAAATATTTGGTTTGGCATGTAATTATCTCCCCTTCTTAGTTTGATTATCTCGTTCTGCATTTGTTTCATGGTTCTATTCATCTATGCAATTTCAATTATTTTCTTTGTTTCTTACACCTCTACTGGATCAACCTTTAATTCAGGTATGGTTCCTTTAAAAAATCATCCTCTCGCCATTTTATTCTGAGCCCCTCGTGGTTTGAATTATTCATTCTTTCTCAATTTGGAAGATCCTTGATTATCAATATTCAATCTTCCCATCTTTCTTTGTACTCTTTCTGATATAATGTCAGTTTCAACACTCGTCTCAATCAAAATTTCTTCCATCTCAGTGGCCTTAGTCATTTCCTCCTCCAAAGTATCCATTTGGGATGTTCTCATGGCATATTTTACACTCGGGGGGATTGCATTCTTATAACAATCGAGAATGACCGGGTCATTTGGTATTTTATCTTCTAGAATTCTACTCAAGGTCTTATTGAACCTGAGGTTAAAATCGTGTATCCTTTCGTTCTTCCTCAACCTAATCTGGGTGAATTCTATGAGGAGGGTATGGTAGGAAATTGGAGGGGAAAACATAGTTAGGAACATGGCTTTTAGGTCGTTAAACGAGCGAATGGATCTACTTGGAAATGTTCTATACCATTCATAAGATCTTTCTGATAAGGTTTGTAGAAACAACCTCACCATGACATCATCATATTCAACTCGGTGAAAGTCATAAACATCAATAAATAAGTACAAATGCCTCTTTTCATCGATTGTCATGTCTCTAGAAAATTACTTTAAGGTGCCCTCAGGGAGAACAGGGAGCTCATGTTGTTCACTTATAATATTAAGAGGGGAATATCTTACCCTCCTTCTATTTCCAAAACCTGGGATTCCTTGGTTTCTTGCAACATCTCTTTCACCTCCTTATCTCTCCTCATGATGCTCGTCTCGGGGTTGTTCGTCTCTCGCTGCAATTTCTGAGGAGACTTCAGGGATAGACTTTTCACTTCTAAGGACAAAGAGTTTCTTACTTTTACTTCTGGTAATGGGTCCCTTGTATTCGTCCAACTTCAATCTTGACCTTGTTCTTGTTCTGCTCTGCTAGCCTTTGATTTCTTTGATCTTGTCATTCTTCTCTTCTTTGTGTTCAAAGGATTTCTCTTTCTTCTTCTTAGACTAATATCTTTCAGGACTGTTATAACTCTTCTTGAGTCTAGGCTATTGTTATTACCAGATTATACAACTGGTGTAAAATGCTTCGTTGATTATTCAATCCAATTTCTAAATGGGGTTGATTACCCTGGGTAAATTCATATATTCTTTCACAACGCTGGGCCAGGTTCTGAATTTTTAGTTCATGTCCCCAACATGGTTACCAAAAATGTTGACGCTTGAATCCGTTAGGACGAAAATGGAAACCTCATGAGGGTATAAATCCCCCTGCATTTTTATAGAGGTGATACTCCTCTATTTATGATTTTCTGTGGAGCTCGAGATTTTCAGAATGTGGGACTTTTATAGAAGTTCTTCATAGTAAAAAGGAAAGTGAAAATACAAAAATAGAAAATGTTCTCTTTTTTTTTTTTTAAATAAAGTTCATGATAGTGGACCAGGAACCACACACATTCACACATTTAAAAAAAATAAAAAAAAATTCCTCGCATCCATCATAGTAGGGCTAAATATTTATGATCACATAAAAAATTAAAAGAAAATGATCCACATGCATAAGATAAATTTGACAGAGTGATACATGGGAAACACAAATAAATATAATGATAGATCAATCTAAAATACTTTATATTCAGAAAATTGGGTTACAAAGTACAGTCAAGATTGTTCCCAAAACAACTCTCTTAGAATTTCTAAAAAATATATAATTCATTACATATTCTCTAAAATTTAAATGCATTTGTCATAATGACTGGGATTGGGGCTCTCATGGACCATAAATAAAATATATATAAGAATGAAGTTTGTATAAATAAGAAAGTGGGTGGTAGATGACAACAAGACTTGGTAAGAAGAGAAAGGAAATTATCAGTCTTTGGTTAAACCTTTCTATCTAAAGAGGTGGAGTAATTGGATGAAGAACTTGATAAAGGTAGAAATATGTGATTAGTATAAAATTACTATGATGGTATCTCATTGTTTTTCACTTGCTCACTAATGTCCTTTTATGGATTTCATTGACGGTTACAGGAACTGTCTCAACCGCCTTTTTCCCTTCATCGGTAAGTTTGTCGAAATCCTTTTTAAACCACTCCTCGATGTAGCTTATCACTGGTGCCACGTTGATTTCATGTTGTTTTTTTTATATTGAAGAGATATCCCTCCAATTCCCTTAGATCAATAGAAATATTCCACAAAGCTTCTTCAATATCTTGATTTTTCATTGAATAGTCGACTAGCCAGTTTTCCACGTCATCTTCACTATACTCAAGAATTCCATAGAATTTTTCAAATGATAACCCTTTAAATATTTCAACTTGTTTGTCAAAGGCTTTCTTGGTTAGGAACAACGAGTTGAGAATCAATTTGGGGTCTTGGACCTCATTGGTACTCCCAGCTAGGTCTATCTCAGTGAACCTTTTGAATAATTCTTCACTCCTAGTTATGGCATGGTTTCATGCTTGGAAAATAATATTCAAGTTCTTAACCTTTTCCTTCCATCATGTGTTTAGTTGTTTTATCTAGTTCAGAGAAGGGATATCCTCCTCTCTTCTTCTCAACTCTGTCATATTGGTAACTTTAAAATTGAAGGGTATGACCGCATTGAGGTAAAAACCTTCTTCTTTTTTCAAATCTTCTAGTAAATATTCATGGAAGGAGTGTGACCTCGTTCCAAAAGAGACCATGCTCTTTGACATCTCCGAAGCCTCTGTAATTAATTCTATTATTTTTTTAATTTTCTTCTCCTTCTTGTATTGAGACAATTGGGAAGATATTTCAATGAAAATAAACTTGCCCTGATCGAAGATGACTTTTTCTTTGACCGTAAAATATAGAATGTAAATAATCATGCGAGAGATGTTGGTTGTGGTTTCTTGTCCTGTTGTCATCGTGAAAAGCCCAGAAATTTCTCGGAAAGGATTTTTGAATGAGCTAACCTACAATCTCATGATGTTCTCGATGATGGTCACTAGGTTCTCTAGGAGTTTAGGTAAGAGGTCTAATCCATTGTCATGCTTCTTTGAGAATTATCTGCAATATTCTCCCTTGAAGTTAAGCATTGGCTCGGGAAGTCTCAACATCTTACAAAATACCTGAGGCGACAGAGAGAACAAGGAATGGTCCCACAACTTAATGGTCCACTGGCTTGGAATATATCTCTCGATGCACCAAGTGACCAAATCCTTACAGTCGAATACTTCTCGAACACAACCTGTGTGCACAATTATAGATGTCCAGATTACTTCCTTTTGGGAAGAAAGGGATGAGTAGTAGGAATATTCTCTGGACTACTAAAAACTCTAGTCCTCACACCCAAAAATGTTCAACATATCTCCATAGAATTGTTGTTGATTTGTTTCCATGAGTTGATGAGAATGTTACTTTTCTCCAAATAATGTTTAAAATGAACACTTGAGAGGGATAATATAATCCTCTGTAAATCCTAATTTAATGTGTTTTAATAGGATATCTCCTTGGGCCCTTCTCTTATTTATGATAATATTTATGATCATGCATGATGATTTTTTGGCATTCAAAGAATACTAAATGCGCATTGGGAAGAGTGGGGGGGTGGTAGGAACAGATGGGAGGGAAATAGGATTTGAGTCTTTTGTGAACCTGAGAACTTGACTACAAAAGGTTCAAAATTAGCTAAGTGTAGGACAACGTGGTGTTCGGACAGACTCATCGTAGGAGGAATGATACTTGGAAGTTCAGGGAGTCTGGGGGTCAAAATTTAGATCGTGAAACTTTTGGATGAAAAATGTATATCACGAAACATGGGGTATGAGAGCTAAACCCCGCCAACATGGGAATTTGTGATCGCAAAATCGGCTAAGTATAGAATGGTGCGACGGTCGGTCAGACTCAATATGTGAGGGTATGGATAGAGATGAGGATATTCAATTCTGCCAACCTGGGAACCTGTCATTTTGAAAGGGAAAGTAGAAGGAAAAAAGAGAAAGGGAAAAATGGGTAAGTATAGAAGAGGGAAAAGAAAGGGAAAAATAAACTGGGAAGGTAGAAAGTGGAGGGAAATTTTAGAAGTAGGAAATGATCTCAACAATAGAGACCTAATATACCTTCCTTCCATTCCTCTTAGAAACTCTTGCTCTGTTGCATTGTAAGACTTTGCAGTGTCTACTGCAAATTATGGGATAAATCCTACAACAATATTGTCTAACCAGAAATCTACTGCTCATGTGAACTCGTTATCAACTTGTTGTAATTGCACGATCTCCACAGGGTTCCACTCTAACTGTATGATCATATTTTTTGTGTGGTTTTATGTCAACCTTAATATCCACTCCTTCAACACATGTGGGAAATCACAGAAAAACACTTCATGA
The DNA here is from genome assembly GCA_009831015.1 of Picea engelmannii. NCBI lineage: Eukaryota > Viridiplantae > Streptophyta > Pinopsida > Pinales > Pinaceae > Picea > Picea engelmannii. Next base: position 745,878 of record ML776993.1, read on the forward strand.
AAGTCACTAAACACATACTTGTCCAGATATTTGCGTGGTGTTATTTTAGGGTTTCTGTTGTCTTTCTGCGCAAACTCCAACTCCTTTTTTTTCAAACAGATTTTGATCTCTCCCTTCGTTGGATTCCAATTTCTTAACATTCCCTTCTATACGTTCATTTTCTATGTGATTATTTTACGGATTCTACTCACTCAATCCCATGAATTTTGAGCCAACAATGAAATAATATGTTGGTTGTTACTCTCTCGTACTACTTCCTAGTCTAACCCAGGTTCAGATCTGAACATGCTTCCAACAAATCCCTCTAAAACTATCATCCCTCATGGTGAACTAGATGAAAACGGAACACATAGAGTGTATTGCGCAGTCTCAGGTGAGATATTTCTATGGGTGACTGCAATGATCAAGTGCTTGCAGTTTGGGAATGAGTGGGGATATGGGATTGTATTTTGTGATCTTCATTTATTTCACCTATTTTCCATCTATATTAAACACGTTGTCGTTCTTTATTCATGCATGTAAAACAACATATCTAACTACCTCATTAATACATTCATCTAATATTTAACCATTGACAGAAAGGACATAAACAATAATCATTTCACATAACACATGATCTACCATGGTTCACCCCCTCCTGGGATACGTCCACAAAGATATGGATGCTTAGGATCTTTTATTATGGTTCGGTAACATATATCACCGCACGCACTACAACTCCATTTATATGATTACAAAACAGACTCTACGACCTTTGTGAGGCTGACTAGATCACATCAGGCTCTTCATCCTATGATCTAACCCTCAAGGTCTAGTTAAATCACCCTCTCATAGCTCAACAACTTACAAAAAGGTATCATATCCTACAAGTATTTTTCCTTGCTACGCAAAGACAATCTTCTCTAAAATGCTAGCTCTCTCTCCCTATACCTTCTAGGTACTTATTTATACTTATTCTTGGCTCCTCATCCATTACAATGTCTTACAAAAACACTAAACCTAATGTGGTTAGGTTTTCCTGCATGCATGCCTCACATGATTCTTTTCCCTTTTTCTCGGCTCTTCTTTTCCTTTATTCCCGACGCACTTCTTTGTTTTTCGACGATGCTCTGATTCCTTCAACGCTTCTTCGATTTTTGTCAACATTAGCCTGTGCCAACATAATACATCCTAGAGATGAAAGTTGGGAACTTTTTTTCCTGCACTCCTTGTCTGATAGGAAGTAGAAAATTCAGATTCGTTATTGTATAATTGTGGCCATCTAGATGTCTCATGTACATAGGAGTTGAGAACTATGGTGAGCACTTCAACTGGGGGTCGATTGAGGAAATATGCAACATGGTTGGTGCTTCCCTTCTTGTACTTGATATTCAAGTGGAATTGTTGCATGTACATGGCCCACTTCTGGTGGAATCCATTTTATAACTTTCCTTGTGTCGACGTGAATTGGAGAGGCTTGCGATTAGTGTGGATGATCGTTTCCTTCCCAATAATGTAAAGCTTCCATTGTTGACATGCCCGCACAATGGAGTACGTATCTTTTTCATAGGTGGGATTTCTTTGAACAACATCTGATAGATTTTAACTATGATAGGATACCGGATGTCCATGCTGAGAGAGGACTGCATCGATAGCATAATATGAAGCATATGTCTCAATCAAAAATGGTTGTTGCAGGTCTCGTAGAATGAGGACTTGTTTTTAGTAGAGATGGGCTTTAAGATCCTCAAATTCTTTCTGTTGGAGTGTGGAACACACAAACTTTGCCTTCGCCCTACCCTTGGCCACCTGGATTAGGACCCAATATATATGAGAGAACCCCAACAAAACCCGTTGATAGAATTTAACAAGACCCAAGAAGCTACGGAGCTTGGTCATTGTCCTCGAGGCCGGATAATTGTGGATGACTTAGATCTTGGCTAGATCCACATGTGCACCCTACTCATCCACGATGTATCCAAAATATTGGATTCTCTGCATGACAAAGGAACATTTCTCCAAATTAGAAAATAACTTGTGTTGTCTCAAGGTGCCCAATACCTGTTGAATATGCTCCAAATGTCCCTCTCAAGTTTTTCTAGAGATGAGGATGTCATCCAAATGTACAACATCAAAGGAGTTTGTGAATGGTTGTAATATATCATCCATCATCCACATGAATTTGGTTGGGGAATTATTCAAGCTAAAAGGCATGACCAACCACTCAAAGAGGACTTCTTTGGACTTGTAGTATCTATTCCACACATCAATTTGCTTAATCGACACCTAGTGGTAACCCGACTTCAGATCAATTTTAATAAAAAATTTGCTCCCTTAAGATGATCAAGAAGATCATCAATCTGGGGAATCAGGTATCAGTTCTTGAATACAATATTGTTCAAGGCTCTATAATCAATAAAAAATCTCCTTGTCATTTCCTTCTTCTATACTAGAACAATTGGGCTCTCGCAAGGTGAGGAGTTTGGTATAATGTGTCCCTTCAAAATTATCTCTTGAATCTGGCATTTGATTTATTCATTCTCTATAACATAAATCTTGTATACAGGACCATTAGATATAGGAGCACCAAGTGTCATATTGATTGAGTGCTTTACCTGAAAATGCACAGGAACCCAAGTAGGCGAGGAGAATATCTCTTTGTACTCCTCAACTATTCCATCCATCTTTTGATGTTGGGTAGAGAGACCTTGTGTGAAGTTTTTGGCAGTTGATATGACCTTCCATTCACCTTCCTATTGAATCTTACAAAGGAAAAATCTTCTTGTCTGATAAACCACCTTTCTGCAATGCTTCACAGAGATCAAAGATAATGTAGTATTTGGGACTACCTCTGGTACCCTATACAATTGGGCTCCCAAAGTAATAATGACACTACAAGGCCTAGATTCATAAACAACATGCAATTTTCCACATATATGGTTGTCCTAGAAAAACATCACAAACTTCAAGTGGGGAAACATCACACAATACCTCGTCTTTGAAGGGTTTTATGTCATAGTGCAGACGACATTGCTAGATGACACAAATGTCATGTCCCTGGTTGAGCCAACTGATGAAGTATGGTTAAGGATTCTACATCATTGTCAAGTTAAACCTCTTGAAAATCTCTGATGAGATCAATTTCTTCTKGCTACCACTGTCAACAATGAAATGGAGTGGGGTTCCCTTCACCCACATTTGTGAGTGGAAAAAAAAATCYCGTTCTTCAGGATCCTCCAGTTCCTTTGGCTAGACTTTTGTGATAGTGATTGTGACACTTGGTTCTGCATCAATGATATGTGTTCCCTTTTCTATCTTGGAATCAAATTTTGAGTCAACATATGACCCTGGGGAMTTTTTTCTCAATGAACAAYGACTATTTGGAGTGACATTCATCAGTATTGTGCCAAGGGATTTTGTGGAACTCGCACCATTTTCCAGTGTCCTTCTTCAACTTCGTATTACCCTTCTTTGTTGGTGRCTTGGGTTGGTTGTCCTTGGGTTGGACATCCTTTATTTGTCCTTTGKCATGGGGGTTAGGGCCAACCATACCATATTTTKGTTGTTGCGTATTTGTAGACAYGCACTCCCACTTGTTCTGCTACTTGAACTTCTGCTCGATTTTGACAACATATTGATAAGCAGATCCCAATGACAAGATGTCCAAAAAATCCATTTCAGTTTGCATGTAATTCTCTAGAGCCCCAAGGTATTTTAGGACCAGATTCAACTTGGAATATTTGATACCCAACTTTGTGCGCAAGGTATGGAAAGTATTTTTGAACTTCAACATTGTTTGTCCCCTCTCTTGGCGTCATGTGGTCCATCGTGTGTACTAGTCATCATAAATTCCAATAGGGTAATATTATTCCTTGAGGGCATCAACAAAAGCCTCCCAAGTGGGTCCTGACCCAAAATTTATAGATTCATCCTTAACATGTTTCTAACAGTAAGTATCCCACCAATATATGACATGGGGAAGGGCCTTAAGGAGTGTGAAGGTGATATTTTCACTGTTGGAAAAATTGTGGACAAAGAAATAACCCTCTAGAAAATTTAACCATTTTTCCAAAGCATCGAATTCTATATGGCCTTCAAATAAAGGAATATCAAAGTTAACTTGTACCTTAAATGGATTCTCACCTCCGAATTTATTATTGGTTGAAGGTGCCTCTGTCGTTTCCGGCAGTCGTCGAAGGATCTGGGCGAAATTATCCATCATCTCGTTCCTCTGTTGTGTGAGATTTTCCTTGAACAACATTTTGAAATGATATCTTGTCTTGTCATCCATATTTTTTTCCATGATGGAAGGTCACTTTGTCTTGTGAGACAATTTTTCCTCAAGAGATACAAGCTCGAGACTCAACTCTCTATACCCTGACCTCGTTAGGGACATGCACTGAGGATGTCAAGGAGCAAACTGCTGTGATACCACTGATCCATATTATTTTAGGAATGATACGAAGGAAAATATATAACAGAGATATTTCAAGGAACAAGATAATATAGTAAATATCAGATTCTATTAATGATTGTCTAAAATACAAAAGACTGTAAAATGCAAAATCACACAAGCTAGCTAGAATGGTGGTAGCTTATCTATGAGAAGAGATGTGTCGACTACGCTCATTTTCAATAACATGGTTACAATGAGGCTCCAAATTCCTTTTAAACACAGAGTCTAAATGAGAAAACCATAAACATCCAAAAACCTAACCCTAGGAGATGAAGTGCCAAAAGTCATGTAGTCCCGGATGGGGTAAGTTGGTACATCAACTTCTGAGGGTCGTAAAAACATTTTTAGGGACCTAACCTACCTAACCCCTCACGTAGGTAGAATAATATAATTCCATGTAATAAAGGCCAATATTAATAAGGGCTATAAATAAGGAAGAATAAGTCAAATGTAAGAAGACCTAATAGAAGCTTCCGCTTCTAGAAGGATATTCCTCTAGATTGTTCTTTTGGATAGATAGATTTAGTATAAATAGAAGTAGAGGGAATAAGAAATATTATCTTGGATATTATTGTAATAGAGTACTGCTCTGCTGGAGTTTGTCCCCTCGAAGAGGAAGGTGAACATTTCTATCATTAATCAAGGTGCTCTTTCTGGTGTTATTCTGGTATTTTTCTGGTTTTGTTATAGTTATATTATTGTTGTTCTTCCACTTCTAGCTAAAATATTTTTGTTCTGCATACTATTTTATATCTAGAATACTACAAGTGGTATCAAAGCACTTTCCTCGACAGAAAATTATGTGTTAATTTTTTTTCAGGGTAGAGACATATTTCGACGTCTTAAAGCTACAAATATCTGTCGTTATGCGCATAAACCCACAATTGGGGAGTCATACACGTAGGAAATACAAGTGGTACTTAAGAACACATATGTTGGCCACCCTTGTAACCCCTGTTGGTACCCCTTCGAGTGGTAGCTCATCAGACAACACATGTATATGGATCGACCTATATCTCCTAAATCCCTCCGTAGATAAACTGATTGGTCATCTATCTTCCATAGTTCCACCGAAAACAACACTCAGGAAGATACTCTATAGTACCTGGGTATTTAGATAGTAAGACTAAGGGAACGATCTAGCCTCCTTAGTTGGTGCTCTTAGATATTGGGATGAGTACTAATATTGGACCCCACACATATATTATAGAGCTATAGAACAGGGAAAACTCTTGTCTGTAGAAACCCCGAATACCCTAACCCTTTGGACGAAAACAAAAAAAAAAAAATACAAGATCTATTGCCTCGCAATTGTACCTTCTGCATTCTGTTTGTGAAATTACTACACATTTCTTCATGTTAAGAATTTGGGAATTTCATCACTACAGTATTACTCAGGTCGGAGTATAGTGGTCCCATCGACACACTTATTTGGGACCTATCCCACTGGGTTCCTCTCTTTGCCCTTATTCCAGTGATACCTATCATTTTTAACACAATTTGTTTTTTGTGGACCCGACTCATCTCTGACACCCTTATTTGGATCATATCCCTTTGGATCCCTCTTTTTTCCCTAGTCCCAGTGGTACCTATCATTTGACACCTTTTTTATCCATGGTCCCACCCACCCCTCCAAACCCCTTTTGTTTCCCCTATACCATTTGTCTGCTCCTTTGTCCAAATGACAACCAGACAAGCCCAATACCTCAATGCCTTGATTGATGACAACCATCAACAAAAGGATGCCATCAAGAAACTCACTACCAACATTATCTCAATCAATTCAACTATTGATATCTTCAAGGACCAATGTTTCCACATCAAATACCTCAAGGAACAATGTTCCCACGTCAAATACCTCAAGGAACAATGTTCCTACCTCAAATAACTCAAATAACAATTCCTAGGCCATTCCCATAACCTTTCCTCTTATGAACAAACATTTTATCAGGATGACCATGACTCATCCCATTACCAAGGCCCTCATACTACTCACTTTTGCCGAGACGTCATCCCTCCTAGAATTGAGGTGAAAACATTTGATGGATCAAATCCTATAGGCTAGGTCACCCAAATGGAACATTATTTCTCTTTGCATGGAATTACTGATGATTTAGCCAAGATTTGTTATGGTATCCTACATCTGGATCTAGAATGATGGCAATGGTGGCAATGGTGAAAAAAGACACGCCAAGGGTATCTTCCGTGGACACAGTTTGTGGCCAAAATTTATGACTGCTTTGATTATGAAACCACCATTTAGGTCATTTGACCAAGTTAAAGTAGTCTAGGATAGTGGAATACTTTATTGTTTCATTTGAGCACTTGGCATTCAAAACAGAGGGCATGCCAGATTATTTCTTTAGGGAATGCTTTATCAGTGGCCTCAAAGATGAAATTTGTGCCCATGTTCTCATGGCATGCCCCCATACTTGGTTGGAAGCTACTCAATGAGCCAAGGAATCCCAACAGATTGTGTCCTCCTAGACCTGCAAACCCTCCTTTCCTCCTTTTATCCA
>ML776993.1:803168-813438 GCA_009831015.1 Picea engelmannii
CGTGCAGACCTTCCATGAACCTCCCAACCTTAGACCACACTGTTCATCAGTCTCAACCGTGAGTCACCCTCGAGCCGGGACTAAACTCCACCCTGGTAAAGGGATTCCTAACTAGACTAATGGCTCATAGAAAAAAGGAAAGACTTCGTCACAAGTGCCAACTCAAACTAACAACCTACAGTCCCTCATTCCCCACATGCTTGTCCCACCCCAGGAAGTGTGCCCCTTCTCTTCTCAACAGTCCTTCGGCTTCCCCACTTCCCTTCCGAGATTCAACAATAAGCCGAACATGAAGTCTAAAATCCCTGTAGTTGTAGTTTATCACCTTCAAGAATCATTTCCCAACAATTCTCTCACCCAGAGAGAAATTGATCACAGGCCTGAAAACCTGCCTCTTCAATATCCCATAGGCCTAACAACCTGCTTCTTCAATCCAACTCCCAAGCTAACTAGGTACACCTATAGGTATGGATACAGATACAAGCTTAGGTATAGTGACATGAAGGTACGGAGGATAGATCAATGATTGTGTGAATTCTCATGGATGATTGACTGGATGACTGAATGATGGAAGGAATGATGGAAAGAATGATGGAAAATATGGGAAAATGAACTAAGTCCCAACAATATGTATGCATGTCCCCAACTTGAAACTTGTCATGTTGGGAGCTACTTTGGCCCACTTGTACCCAACTTTAAAACTTTGGATAAAATAATTATCCATACTTTAAGATTTAAGAAATATTAATATAATATTCCTTTTTGGCTTAAGCTCCCTAGCTTATCCCTTTTCCTTAACTTTTAGGCCCCTCCCTTTCCCTAACTAGTGGATTTTAGTCCCCCATCTCTTTTATCGTGGTCGGTATACGTGCATGGATATATTTTATATTAATTATGAGATATGTACAAAAACAAGCGCACTAGCCTTTAACATCTAGTCTCTCCAGCCCAATCAAAACATAAGCATCCTAGCTTATAATAATTGGCTCACCAGCCTACAAAACATAGAATATACACAAAGGCTCATTGGCCTCACAATCTCATGCACTTAAGATGTTGCGCACGGTATCCTGGAATGTGCACACTTCATCATTTCACTGTGCAGTACATGCGCGCACTATGCCATGAAAGGTGCATACAAAATGATGTTAGACATCTCACTAGCTTAAGTACATTTGCATTTACATTTACAATTAGGTTCGACCTTAGGGATATTACATAAAGTGAAGTGATGAGTGTACTATAAGTCAAAGTGGATACAAAATAATTTTTTTAAGTAATAAAGTTAATGGATAAATGACAAATTGGACAAGTGGTTAGAAGTTGGTTAACCCTAAAATAAGGAAAGTGGGTTAAGATGGTTAAAATTTAACCCCTTGAGGAAGTTACATGAAATTATAAATAAGAGGCAAGGCTCTCTCATTTTACATCAAACTTGAGCATATTGAATATCTATAGATGACTGAGGTAACCAAAGGATATCTAAGCCAAATTTCAGAGAGAAGGTGAAGTAAAGAAGGTCGAAATTCAAGGGAGCATAAATTCTTTTGATGATGCTTTCTAAGGTATGTTATATACAGGTCTCACCATTTTCACAATAACATTTTTTCTAGAACGATTCAGATGGTGAAAGTGATAGGACATTGAGAAAAAATATCCAAGTAGTTGTGGTACAAATTTTAGCTTGTAGGTCGTTGCAGTTTTGGAGTTACACTCTGTGGAAAATAGGGTTTGTGGCTATTTTTTCAAACTAGTCTAAAACATGTGTTTCGGGTAAAAACGTCATAACTTCTTCATAACAGATCCAAATTAAGTAAGACCAAATGTGTTGGTTAGAGTACAGTCTGTAGTATTCTGTGTAAATTTTTCAGATCCATAAAACAAATATTACGTGCGGGGCACGCTCTACAAGTTCGCTCTCTAGAATAATCTAGAATTCAACAAGGTATACCATTTTTGATATAACTCCTTTTCTAAGAGGAAACACAATATAATCCCTTGATATAATCATTTCCCATCGCATGGAAAAGCTCCTAAAAAAATTTCATTTGGGAATTATCACCCAACTCCACTCCATTCATGTTGTTGAGACACCTTTTGTGCATCCCGACCTCCAATCTATCCTCTCTCGCCACCAAGCTATTTTGACCATCACCAAATAAATTCCCCCTTCCCGTGGAATCCATGATCATTCCATCCCACTCATCCCGAGTAGTCTTATTCCCAATGTTCGGACTTATCGTTGTCCTTTTTCCCAGAAGAATGAAATTGATAAAATTGTTCATGAATTACTCGAACTCGGTGTTATTTGTCCCAGTTTTAGCCCCTATTCTTCCCCTGTGGTCATGCTACTCAAGAAATAAGTTACTTGGTGCATGTGTCCTGATTTTTGTGCCCTCAGCAAACTCACAATCAAAGAAAAATTCCGTAGTCCTATCATTGATGGCCTCTTGGATGAATTGAGTGATGCTCAGTACTTCACCAAATTGGATAAACGTTATGTCTACCACCATATTTGCATGAAATATGAAGACATTCCCAAGACGGAATTGCTCACTCATGAGGGTCATTATGAATTCTTGGTAATGAATTTTGGATTGTGTAATGCTCCTTCCACTTTCTAAAGTCTTATGAATCATGTCTTCCATCCTTTTCTCTGTCATTTTGTCTTAGTTTTATTTGATGATATTTTCATCTATAGTAAAACTTGGTCATCTCATCTCTCCCATATGAATCAAGTTCTCCATCTCCTCTCTAAGAACCATCTTTTCCTCAAACAATATAAATGTTCCTTTGGTGCCTCATAAGTGGAATACCTGGGTCATATTGTTGGCAACGATGGTGTCCTAGTGGATCGTAAGAAAATTTAAGCTATGCAAGATTGGCCTTGCCCTAAAACTATTAAGAGAATTTGTGGTTTTTTGGTTTTAATAGGATATTATAAGAAGTTTGTTAGGAAATATTGAAAGATTGCAGCTCCTCTCACTTCCCTCCTTAAAAAGAATTCTTTCACTTGGAATTCAATTATGGATCATGCCTTTCAAGCCTTAAAATATGTTATGTTCTCGAACCCTGTCTTAGCTCTCCCAGACTTCACAAAGGCATTCGTATTGGAATGTGATGCTTCCAAGAAAGGAATTGGAGCCGTCCTCATGCAAGATTGCAGGCCCTTGGAATTCACTAGAAAACAACTTTCAGAGCAACATTTGAGCCAATCCATTTATGAAAAGAAAATGCTAGCTATTCTGCATGATGTGGATCTCTGGCACCCTTACTTATTGGGTCAACGATTCCAAATCAAAACTAATCATCAGAGTCTCAAGTATTTCTTGGAAAAACAAATTTCATCCCAAACGCAACAAAAATGGGTGAACAAGCTATTTGTCTATGATTATGAGATCATTTACAATAAGGGAAAGGAAAATGTAGTGGACGATTCTCTATCTCATAAATATGAAAAATATGGGTCCCATTTCTTCCTCTCCTTCATTGTACCAAATTGGCTCCAAACTGTTCGTCGGGAATGGTTGCAAGACCCCAAAATTTCTAGCCTGCTCCACCAATTGCAACACAATTCTTTAGTTTCTCCAGGGTACTCTTGGCATAATGAAGAGATTCGCTAAAAAGGTCATTTGTATTTATGCAAGCAATCCCAACTTAAATCCACAGTGCTTTCTGAACTTCATGCCTCACCCACAACAGGGCATTCCGGAATTACCAAAACCTATGAAAGGGTCAAACATTCTTTTTTATGGGAGGGTATGAAACAATATGTCTGCACCTTTGTGGCTAAATGTGAGGTATGTCAATGCAACAAGGGAGAAACTGCCAAAGCTCTGGGAACACTCCAACTAATTTTGATTCCCCCTGCTATTTGGGGAGATATTTATATGGAGTTCATTGTAGGCTTACCTAAATTGGGCAATAAATCATTCATCATGGTGGTCATCGATCGTCTCTCCAAATATGCTCATTTTTTTCTCCTCAACACCCATTCAAAGCCTCCACAGTGTCTCAAATCTTCATGGATAATGTCTTCAAGCTTCATTGCATGCCTAATTCTATTGTCTCTCACAGACACCCAAATTTCACTAGAATTTTTTGGGAAGAGTTGTTCAAGCTACAGGGCACCCAATTGCATCTCAGCACTGCTAATCACCCCAAGATGGATGGCCAGACTAAAGTTGTCAACAAGTGTTTGGAAACATATTTGAGGTGTTTGCATCTTAGCGGAAAAATCAGTGGGCTCAATGGCTACCCCTAGTTGAATGGTGGTACACCAGATCTTACCATACAACTACTCACATGACTCCTTTTGAATCATTCTATGGAAAAAATACCCCATCAATTCTCTCCTATATGCTAGGGGTCTCGAAGGTTCAGGAGGTTGACAAAAATCTTATAATCCAGGAGGTTATTATTCGTTCCCTCAAAGACAATTTGGTCATGGATTAGAATCGCATGAAGCAAAAAGTAGATCAAGGTCCTTCCAAACAAAATTTTGTTGAGAGGGACCAGGTATTTCTTTGACTACAACCTTATAAGAAAACTTCCCTCAAATATCACCACTATTAGAAACTTGCACCCAAATTTTATGGTCCTTATACAATGCTCAAGTGTGTGGGCTCGGTGGCCTCTCAGTTAGCTCTACCCAGTCAATCGAAGCTCCATCCTATTTTTCATGTTTCTTTCTTAAAGAAGGTGATTGGAACTAGGTTCCAAACTCAAACTAGTCTTCCTGAGTTGGATGAAGAAGGTTCCATATGGTTGCAGCCACAAGAAGTCTTGGCCCAGAGAGAGTGTCATCTCCATCAGCACACCATCCAAGAAGTGTTATTCCAATGGAAAGACACACCTCCAGAAGATGCCACCTTTGAGACGACCACCATTCTACAACAATTCCCTCATCTAAAGCCTTGAGGACATTGTTTTTATTCAAGGGGGAGGGAATGTTAAGGACCTAACCTCCCTAACCCCTCACATAGGTAGAATAATATAATTCCATGTAATAAAAGGCCAATATTAATAAGGCCTAGCAATAAGAAAGAATAAGTCAAATGTAAGAAGACCTAATATAATATTTTGCTTCTAGAAGGATCGTCCTCTATATTGTTCTTTTGGATAGATAGATTTAGTATAAATAGAAGTAGAGGGTATGATAAATCTTGTCCTGGATATTATTGTAATAGAGCGTTGCTCTGTTGGAGGTTTCCTCCTCAAAGAGGCAAGTGAACATTGCTATAATTAATCAAGGTGCTCTTTCTAGTGTTATTTTGGTATTATTTTGGTATTGTTTTGTTTATATCATTGTTGTTTTGCCACTTCTAGCTAAAATATTTATGTTTTGCATACTATTTTATATCTGGAATACTACATTTTCCATACGATCTTTGTTTTGGGCACATGTTATAGTCTCAGTAATTAGGGAAGAAATTCAATAGACACATTAAGCACATCAAGACACACACACAATCCAAAGAAAGAAGGAGATAAATTTGGGGAAGGATATCCATCCCCTTTCTTATTCCTCCTTTAAGGTTATTTATACAATAGGTAAATGGTTGGAGCGGTTGCACCCACTCCAAATAATTATGCGTTAAATTATTTTTATCCTTTGTTACATACATTCATATATAGTTACTTGAATTTATCCACTCTATGTCTAATGTCTAATAATACATGTATGTGATGACAATTATGGCCTAAGAGGCCCCCTCAATATCTCCCCTACACTCAAATCCTTGCTCATCCTGAGAAAGTGTGCAGATAACTAATGACCTGTTACTCTTAGGCCTTTGTCTTCAATCTGGTAGTGACATGTGCAGTCAGTGAGTCTCGAACACTTTTCTCCCACCCAACAATGGTCCTCTTGATCTTATTGTTGCACCTTTCTCTCTGGTTCCTTCAGAGTGGTGAGTGGATCGTTGTAGCATCATATCGCATCTAAAAAACACTCATAGTAGGATGGTTCATCTTCCCATGTGATATTATTACTCTGCGCTCTTCCAGTCTACCATTTCTCTTATTTATATCTTCCAAGGTCACAATCCAAAAATTATTTTTCCACTTTTATACCAAGGGGCTCAATCAGTTCAAAATTTCTTCTGTCGTCATCTTGTCTTTCAATCTATTTTGTTTGTGTGTGTATTCTCTGATGTCTCTTTCTTGACTTCCTTTAACTACTTCCAACATGTTCAACATTAATTTTCTTTGAAGTGCTCAAATCCACTGCTATATGATCATTGCTTTGTTGCTCATCAATCTTGTTTTCCTGCTGTTATGGTTGTGCTTCTTTTCAGATATTTGGAATGTATGGATTCATCATCTTATATTACATGAAGGAGAAATATTTATGACTCAAATAAAATAAAAAAACTTTTGTTGGTACCATACTTTTACGGATTATGTCGACTTGGTATCGACTGATTTCTGCGAGAACCCGATTTTACCGGTGAGAAATCGACTTACATTACAACAGGTGGAGAGGATCACATTTCTTTGAAGATGCATGTTTAATCCCCTCATTTATTTTGAATGTTAAATAACACTCCAGACAATATTTTTCTTTTGTACCAATAAGACTATTATCCTTCATATAATCATTTCTTTCATATTTGGCTCCATATACATTTTACAATCTATCTTTTTACATAAAATAGATGACCTTGTGGCATAAAATCCATACACTCTAGTCACCATCATTTATAAATACTCTCACAATTTTTCATAATTTCATTTGGCACCTTTAAATTCTATTATGACATGTGCACTTAAATTTTCAACAACGTAAAAGTTACTTTTCCACAAACTCTTGAATCTTGTAAAGTGTCAAAAACAATATATTTATTCACTTCCCTTCATTGTAGGGAACATTTCTCATATTGTTTTGATTTTGTATACCAATTGCATGCACACACTTAAATTTGTGCTCGGGTATTATATTATTGGAAACTCAACCAATTGTATGCTTTCATGAATAAATCAACACGTTTCATGAACAAACTGGTCCAATATTTGTAGTTTCCAAGTAGTTTCCTTCTTACAATTTCCCTCAAAATGATCAATAATCAATGTCTTTTTGCATCCCATATTTAATTTTGCAACCCATATTTAATGTGAAAACAATAATCAACAACCATACCAAAGCCAATCTTTTTACTCATAGATTGCCACACCATGTCGTTCTTCTCTTGAAGATCAACTCTAAAGTCTTTGAAGAAACTAACATGTTAGGCAATGATGTTTTTTTTTTCTTTTTTTCCCTCTCTTTGATTTTTACACCAAGATTCTTTCAAATTATTTTATTTGCAGGATTCTTTAATTCCACGTAAAAACATTCTTTCACAGGTCATCAATGATTTTATTTATTTATTTAATTTAGAAGATGTCAATATTGATGAACAACAAATCAATGTATGTAGTGTACCTCTCATAATATGTGTACTATACCATATTTTAATCTTATTTTTCTTTCCACAAGAATACTCAACAACAAATCAAGAGCAAACAAAACTTCAACTCATGATCCTCTTAAACCCAAGCTTGTAGATTTCTTTCTCTCGTGATTTATAAATATATATTCTTGATTTTTTTTCTCATATTTGTCTTCAAGAGGGAGACATTTACGATCATCAACAATAAAAAAACTTTCACGCAACATCACCAAGAATAGTAAAATCATTAGGAGTAGTAAAAAAAATATGTTGCTCTAAGTTCCTCTTCAACACAAGCTTCTTTATTTCCATGAGCATATCAAAAAATTCCATGAGCATATCGATAAAATCATCCATCCAAGATCAATTTTTCTATCTTTTCCAAGTTCAAGTCACACAAAAACAAAACCAAAATGTTGTAGTCTCATAAATTAGGGAAAACATTCAAGAGAGACACATTAAGCACATCAAGACACACATAATCCCAAGAAAGGAGATAAATGTGGGGAAGGATATCCATCCCCTATATTATTCCTCCTTTAGGGTTATTTATACAATAGGTAAATGGTTTGACCGGTTGCACCCTCTCCAACTAATCATTCATTATGTGATTTTTATCCTTTATTACATACATTCATATATATATATATATATATATATATATATATATATATATATATACTTGACTTTATCCACTCTATGTATAATTTTTAATAATAGATGTATGTGATGACTATTAGGGCCTAAGAGCCCCCCTCAAGAGCGCACAATATATTGTTGGAAAGAAATATCCAAGGACTACACATGTTTTCATCACACTCTGGCTAAATTTTATAGTATGATTGTGGTGGACCCAAAAAATGTTGTTTAAGGCCTCAAAATGGCCCCAGAAGTTTAGGACCCGAAAAATAGGAAAAAAATGCCAAAATGGAAATTAGTCTTTGAGCCAGTAGAATAGGTGAGTGGCCACTGATATCCACCTAGATCATCATATGTCTCTGTCACAATCCAATATTTCTTCTTGCACATGAAACCTCCTTGTTGACTTAGTCTCTGCGACATTCTCTGGTTTAATTGTTTGAAAAATAATTTTATGCTTTTGTTCAATCTTTTGTCTCTTACCTCGAACACTTTTTACTTCTTTTTCTTCTTTTCCCTTTTCTCGAACACTAACTTTTTAACTAGGTATCTTAGTGAAAAAAAAATTGTATACATCTTGAAGTGAGATCCCAAAAGATAGTGTCTAAAATTTTGCAAGGAATACACCATCACCAAACCCTCACGTTCTGTCATAGTATAGTTTTTTTCTATAGTCTATGATAACTTCCTTCTTGCAGAGACGATTGGATTTTCTATCTCTCCTTATCCTAGCTGAGCTAATACTACTCCCATTCCATAGATGATGCATCCACATGTACATGAAACTATT
This sequence comes from Picea engelmannii, assembly GCA_009831015.1. Classification (NCBI taxonomy): domain Eukaryota; kingdom Viridiplantae; phylum Streptophyta; class Pinopsida; order Pinales; family Pinaceae; genus Picea; species Picea engelmannii. Next base: position 812,031 of record ML776993.1, read on the forward strand.
TCTTCCAATCGAGAAAGACTAGAATTAGTGCAGTGACCATCTTTTGCTTCAACGTGTCTAGACCTTTTTGGCATTCCTCATTCCATGGAAATTTAACTTCCTTCTTCAGAAACTTCTCCTTATGGGTTGTTATATGTGCATATCATCTAATGAACTTTCGATAATATCTAATATGACCCAATGTGGCTCTCAATTGTTGCACTGAAGTTAGCGGTGGAAAACCAGCAATCACGACTATCTTTGAGGGGTCCAATAACAATCCTTATTTACAAAACACATGGCCCAAAAAAATTCCAAAAGTCAAACAAAAAATTATTTTCTTCAAATTCAATGAAATTTGGTACTTCCTACACTTATCCAACATCAAGTGCACAATTTCAACATGATATTTTGATAGGATAAATATTGTCCAATCATTTAAGCACACTTATAAGAACTTATGAATGAACTCTTTGAAAGCTGCGACAACTACTCTAGAAAATATTGTTGGTGCATTATTCAACCCAAACGACATAGTTGTGTAGTGGTAACAACCCCATTCTTTCACAAAGGTGGTGTTATGTCTGTCTTCTTCTGCAATCTTGATCTGGTGGTATCATGAGAATCCATCCATAAAATAATAAGTCTCTTGACCCCCAACATTCCCCAATACTTCATCTATAAATGGGGTAGGAAATGGGTCGTCTAAACATGCACCATTCAACTTTATCATGTCTACACATATCACGATTCTTCCTATCTTCTTGTATTGAACTACCATTGGACAAATCCACTCTAATTCTTCAACAGGTTCTATAATTTTAACTTCCAACATTCTATCTAATTCCACTTTTACCTTCTTCTTATATTTCAGGTTCATTCCATATGGTCTCTGCTTTAGAGGTTTCGCATTCGGCTTCAATGGAATCTCCTTTTCTACTAACTCTCCAACAATGCCTTTCATCTCTTAGAATGTAGTCAGAAATAGATCCTGATACTCACACAATAATTCAACAATCTTCTCAACTGTCTCATCTCTCCAGTAGTCTCCTATGTTTGTTAATTTAGGCTTATCTTATGTATCAATGTTCACTTTGCATGTATTCAAAGGCTTGGAATGTATCATGGATTCAAGTTCTGGATCCTCTATTGGACACTCCCATTCAGTTTATTGTATCTTCAAGTTCTCAAGGTCTTCATCCTCCTGACCTTCTTCAGTGACATTATGACAATCTAATACCTCCTACACCGTCGCAGAAAATCTAGTTACAACATACAAAGGTACTGATTCCATCCAGTCTTCTGACACAAAAATATTATTCTTGATAACCTGCAAGGTTGAATCAACCAAAGGATCATTATTCTCAAAACTAAACATTACCTTGAAGTTCCTTTCCAACTCTTTGTTAGGATATTTAGACACTTAGGA
>ML776993.1:876431-888727 GCA_009831015.1 Picea engelmannii
TTCTTCTACTTATAACTGCTCTAGAATCTCCAGCATTGGAAACCACTAACTTACCACCAATAATGAGAGCAGTTACACAAGTAGTACCGCTGGAAACACCCTGTTCCAAAAACTCTTCATCTGTTCTCAAATACCCGGCTCTCACTGCCTTCTCAAGATTCTTCTGGTTAAGAAGGTTATTTTTATTAATAATGGCAATGCCTGCCTGCTCAAGTTTCTTCTGGTTAAGAAGCTTATTTTTATTCATAATGTCAATGCCGGTGTCTTCATCTAATTGTAATTTATCAATCTTCTTATTAATAATGTCAATGTCATCTAATTGTAAGTTATCAATCTTCTCAATGTCAGTGTCTTCATCTAATTGTAATTTATCTTCCAGTGCCTTTAGCAGAGCGTTCACAATATTCTTTCCAATATTTTCAGCGGCAAAATCTGCAGCTTTGCGACCGCCATGACCATCAAATACACCAAAAAAGGATACGTCCTCGGCGTCGGCCTCAAACTCCTGTTTGGAATCACCGTCATCAGCTGGATGAAGAACATTGATAGTCATTGACACGACCTTGTGGGTGTCCTGCATGGTTTTTCCTTTTCCCTTTCTGCATGAAACTGCATAATAAGAGCCTTCCACATTGCTTTCTCTTCCGGGAGTCTCCGGGGGCTCCGCCTCCGACTCCGACTCCAACTCAGGGGATGTAGGCGTAGGCAGACGCAGAGGAGACATGCCGTAGCCAATGCCAAACTTATTTTCTGGAAGAGAAATATTAAAAGTGATAGTACGAACTTTGGAAACAACAAGAGGAGTTACAGAATTTGGACTTGATATTATTTCTTCATGATATTCGTAATCACCATTAACGTGAGATGAAGAGGAGTTCAATGGAGTCGAAGGAGAAGAGGATGGATAGGATCCCAATGGGGTGAGAGGAGAAAATAATAGGGCAGGAGACCTCAATGGAGTTGAAGGAGAAAATGATAATGAAGGGGACCTCGATGGAGTTGAAGGATCCAGTAAGACTGAAGGCGACTTCGATGGAGTTGAAGGATACAGTAAGACTGAAGGCGACTTCGATGGAGTTGAAGGACGCAGTAAGATTAAAGGTGACTTCGATGGAGTTGATATTGAAGAGGACTTCGATGGAGTTTTATACATGAATTCATCCCTGGGCGGAGTAGAAGCCATTGTGATTGTAACTGAGATTTGCTTATCCTATCTTGTAATTTCTACACAGTTCACTCTTTTCCACAAACAGCGCAACCGATCTGAATATATATATTACTGTTTCTCCGAAATATCCAACCGATTTGAATATATATATATATTACTCTCAAACGACGCCAACTTTCAAATCTAAGTGGAACTCACGACATAATTACTGTTTTTTTTATTACACGTTCGATATAGAATTCTTAACCCTAACTAAATATTTAGTTAGGGTTTGCTAGATAATCATTGAAATGATTTTATATTATTAAAAAAAAAAAAAAAATTGTGTTTTTTCTCTATTATTTTTTAACATCTGATAATTTTGTGGAACTTTGATACCTCTAAACTTATAGTTAGGAATTTCATTATGCATTCCCTAAACGTATAGTTATCAAATGTTTATTTGGAATATTATTGTGCATTTCTTTAGAACATTTCTAACAAAACATTTATCATTAGCATACTCAACTTATAAATTGAATTGTGGACTACTGGACTACCTAAATATGATCATGTGGACCAGTAGTCCCTGAAGAAAGTGGTCGTAAACTCTGTGTCAATGTACTATGTGAAGGAATCACTTGAATTTGAGGAGCCTGCTAATCCCCCTGCTCAACATCCAATGACCTCCTCAAATATCACATCACATCACACAATTGTCCTCCTCAAAGAGGGGATGTATATGCATTAAGACTTTTAATTCTTGTTAAACCCAACAAACATTCCCTTATCTGCCATGGGTTCTAGCTTTGTCCTCTTCTCAAAAGGGACATGTGAAAATGTAAGGCACCCAAAAATCCTAAAGTTTCCAACATTAAGCTTCTTCCCAGAGAAATCCTCCTCGAGAGACTTATCCCCCAAGATTTTGTGTGGACTCTTATTCTGCAGATAAACTGTAGTGTTGAAAGCCTCAACCAAAAGAAAGAGTTGTATCCCTTGATCATGTAACATGGCTCTCACAACCCCAACAATGGTCATGTTCTTCCTCTCAGCAACCCCATTATGTTGTGGGTTGTAGGAAACAATCAATTCTCTCTTAATGCCTTCTCTAGCACAAAATTAATTGAACTCATTGGAGGTATACTCACCCCCATTGTTTGATCTCAACACTTTGATTTTCTTCTCTGTTTGGTTCTCCACAATATCTTTGAACTCTTGGAACATCTAAAAGACCTGTCATTTGGTATTTATGAAGAAAATCCAAGAATTCCTGGAGAATTCATTAATAAAAATGAAATAATACTCAAAACCACTCAAAGATGCAGAAGACATGGGGCCACATACATTGGAATGAATCAAATCAAGAATACTTGCTACTCTGTTGGAACTGCTTGGAAAATAAGTCTTGGTGTACTTCCCAAGAGCACACCCCTTGAACACCTCCTGGTGCTATGTACTTAACTTTAGCACTCCGGTCACAATATCTCTCAATATCTTCAGATCCCCATGGTGAAAATTGGTCATCCTCCTATGCCATAACTCACAAAGTTCACTACTACTAGTACTATGCATCAATGGTCTCGCTAGCTTAAATATGAGCTTGTACAACTTCTCATGTTAGATCCAAATCTCTTTGGATAAAGTGACACTGGATCCCTTAGGATACAATATCACATGCCCATCACGAAAAAATACATCATATCCCCTATCCTCAATAGTGGAAACTGACACCAAGTTCTTCTTCATGCCCGAAACATATAGGACATCTCTCAAAAACATGGGAGGTGGAGATTCCCTTTGAAATGATACTGTCCCACTACCAACTTCCTTGACCATAGAGTCATCTCCAAGTACCACCTCAAGATCCCCAATCTCTGTAAGATTTATAAAATACTCATGAACACATTTCATATGGTGGGAGGCACGGCTATCAATGTACCAAATGTTGGTAGATGATTCTCTAGAAGAAAGACACACCAACAATGCATACTCATTCTCGAACCTATGGGTAAACTCCTCCACATATGTTGAATCTGCAACCTGCTTCTTCTTATTAGGACATTGTCCAACATATTTCCCAAGCTTGTGACATGGAAAGCACTTGACTTTTCTCATGTCCTTCTTCCCTTCACCTTTCTTCTTGTTCCCTCCCTTGGAACCCTTCTTGGAATTTTTCGTTCCTTTAGCTATAAGTTCCACATTCTCCTCTTCATTACCTGTGGATGAACTCCCATGCACATATCCTCTTAAATTTTCCTTTTGAATGAAGTCATCCCAAAGATGATCCCACTTGTGAATATTTCCCCTTGCCGCAATGCCCTCAACAAAGACATCCCATTGTTTGGTTACCCCATTCAAAGCAGTCCTCACAAGTTCACTATCAGCAAGAACCTCCCCCAAAACACCAAGTTCATCCCTGATCTGAGTTATCTTGGTAAGATAGGTGGAAACACTTTCAATCTTGGTCATTTTAATGCTCTTCGGGTTCTCCCTCAATACTAATTTTCAATTTTCGTTGGATCTTTGGTAAAGTTTAGTTAAGGATTCCCACATCTCATAGGCATTGGACTTCTCAGTCACATGTAGAGTCACATGATCCTTAATGGCATCAAGGTAATTATTTTATCCTTAATTTTCTTTTTGGTGTAGGAGACCAAAAGAATAGAATCTATAGGCATCTTCATGGTATTCATTTGTGAGTTCTCTACAATATCCCACAACTCACACTCCTACAGAAGAAACACAATCCTCTCCTTCCATGAGTTGAAATTAACAGCTCCATCCAATCTATCCTCAACCCTCAAATCAGTGTCCATTGACCCGCACAATTGAAACTGAAGCCCAAAATTTTCTACCTAGTGAAGTACCTCTCTCTTCTTAGAAAACTATTTGTCCTCCATGGTTGGTATGTTTCTTCTCTTTCCCACTTTCCAGGTCTGATACCATGTAGAAAAATCAGACCTCAACCCGGTTTCAAGTCTGAATGAGACAACATAGTTGAATTCCCAAACCACATTGCATTTACAACTGAAAATTAGTTAGTAGAAAAATATAGCTCATAAAATTAAACACATGAAGTCTGCTACATCAATTAGCCAAAAATAAAAACACACCCAAAAATGATAACATAAATATTTTTGGTCAAACTAGACCCTGGAAAAACCTGCAAGGGGAAAACCAGTGAGAGAGGGGAGGATTTTTATTATTCAAAGTTTAGAATGAAATTTCATTAATAGAAGTCATCTTCAACATTAAAAAATTCCAACTTATCTTGAAAACCGAGCCACAAAAAACACCTCAAAATATGAGCAAAGCTCCTCAAAATTCATGTTAGAATTTCTTGTGTGAATGCTACATATCCACTCCTCTATTTATGTGACATAATCTATACAATTTACCTTGGAATTCGTTCCAGAACAGTCAACTCATGTTTTGTCCATAAAAATACATTAGGGTATCCTTGGAAAGCGTGCCAACTCTCTAGAAAGGAAAATTTTATTTCCAAATTATTTTATAATAAAAATTACATGATGAGTCAAAGTAATTTTAATTTAATGGATAAAAGTTCCATAAACTAATGTTAATTTTTGTAATTTGTTATCATCATTACTATCATTATATTTTATTTTCTGTTTTATTCCTATGATATTATTTATTTATTTATTTGACCAATATATCTCATTTGTATTGGAATATAAAATCTACTAGGTGTAGTCATTATAAATTATTATTATCATCATAAAATTAAATATTTTTTTCCTAATAATATAAAATTGTATTTATCTCCCTCGATGGGGGTCGAGCAAGATATGTATGATTAAACATGTGCATTGAGCTTGGCGTGCCACTTGACCGTCTCCTTTTCTATACAAGTGCACTTCAGAGCTCCATATATCTACCCCCCGTGGTTAATGGTGCACCAGGGAAGGATGTGGGACGTTTGGGTGTAGAGTACATATGACAAGATAGGTTGTTATTATCCAGGCTATGGGAAGGTTATTACAAGAGTACTAGCCTACCAGTTTGACGACTCCATGTGGATTTTGCAGTGATTCGAAGGAATTAATTGGGTCAAGGTGATCACTTGGAGGTTTATGGCATATAATGTCCATTGTTGTACCGATGAACCTTTATCAACTCTTTGGTATTTCTCTGCTTATTCCATTTTCTTTTCAATGCATTGCACTCTGGCCATTCTAATAGAGGTCGGGGCTCACACTAGCGCAAGGTTCACTATCTTGATGGCTCAACTTCTTCTACGTCTCAGGCTATCATCATCATGGAGAACCATGGCTCCCCTTCGGTAGTGGTGTGGGGACAGGAGACCCACATGAAAACATTACTTGGATATTCTAGATAGAGTGGGAAATGGACACAAATTTGTAAAAAATAATGGACACTACTTTGTAAAAAATATTTTTGTATGGAATGCAAAGTCATGGTCTTTGTGCAAGATTTGCCATTGAGCAATTTTTTGATATGTAATTTCTTTTTAAATGTCATTTGCTCACTTATGTTCATTGGAAAGCATATGGAAACTCATTTCCTCTGAATATTTATCTTCAAAATGTCTTAACGGAAATCAACCTTCAACAAGAGAAATGTGTATTTGGTTGTTTTCAAGGTCATAAATGATGTAGGAATCAGTAAAACCATGTAGCAATGTTTCTATTACCGTTTCTTTTCCAATGCCAACATTACCCTTAACATTGTTTATGTCAATATCAACTAGATATGACGATGTGGCCTCATGAAATATTTCTTTCTAGGCATCATTTATCAGAACTTTCTCCATTTTATAGAGTGTTTATTTGGATAATTGCTTCAAATCATTCATGAACATGTGCACCCAGATTTGGCCAGTGACATATGCACTTAAGTATTTCAATATTTTCTTAATTGACACTACCACTATGTCAGTCTCTTTTATTCCACAAAGAAAGGCATGTTGTATATGGGACATGTCAATGGGCACATTGCTAACTCCCCTAGTTAACCTTAGCTACAACTTCTTGTACTTTTTACCTAGTTATCTTATTTGTAGAAACAATATCCTTAATACTATAAGTCTCGACTCTAGTTCATGCAATTGCTTCACCATGTGTATACTTATATTTCTTTTAATATGATATGGGAATATGAACTCTTTGTTTGTTCAATTTGCAATGTTTTTCAACAAATGTTACAAATCCAACTAGTTTGTACAACACCATATGTGCATCTCTTCACATTATTCTATTTTAGCTCAATTTCAAGCATTGGAATAGGAAACAATCTATTCTCAATTTCACCCTTTATAAACCATATTCAATTGCATCTCTGACAATCATAAATAGGTATCCTTTCAACATGCCTATGGTATGCTTATATGGCAAGGGAAATAAATTCATTTTTTATTTTTTCCTTCCTTCATTAGGAATTTTGTTTTTAGTTTCATTCTCTTATTTTCAAGATTTGCAAATTTTAAACAAAAACATTTGAAAGATTATTTTTCTATCATGTTGCATTTTTTGCAAGGATCAGAGTCTCTAAAAATAAATATCTTTTTTTTTCCTTTTCTAATGTTGGTTTATTCTTCTTTCAACCACTTCTTGGGCACATGTGTATCAAGTGTGATTGTGTCTTCCTCTATCATATGCTTATTTATAACCATTTCATTGATTCGACTCATAGATACTTTTTTCTCTGCTATATTTATGGTGCTGGAAGAACCTAATGCACTTAAGTTAATGCGACTTTGTATTAGTTGCAATGGTTTGAGATGAAAATGTGGCACATCACATTGATATTGTATAACATCAAATTTTTACAGTGCTCCATTCCTTAAATGAAATTTAGTTAAAATGGTCATCATGTTAGCAGACCATATGCATAGTTCTATACTAAAAATGTAGCACAATGAAGCGAAGACAAATACACCACTATCTATATGGATTTGTTCATATGGAAAAAAACATACACATAATATATTTTTACCAATTCTATATGTTCAAGGTATTTTGAAATACATCATTGTGATATATGAATCTATGTATACAAATGAAAAAGGATCACCACACTTAATTTCATTACAAAAGGTTAGTGCCACTATGTGAAGAAAGCAAGTTACATCATATCCATTTCATTTCAAATGGGAAATTATTATGAAGGCACTTTTCCATAAAGTAATTTTAAGCCATGGAATCATTTAAGGCCATCCACTATCATGTTATTATCAACTTGTATCCAAAGGAATTTTATATTTTCATATCGTTCATTTATTGCATGTTGTTGATGGTTACCATTAGCATCAATTTTTCTTTGTAAAAGAGGGGTTACAAATGTTGACTAAGTAGATTCTCATCATGAAACAATATGTCATATATGTGTTTGTGTAAATTTGAATTGAAATATAGGTAACGCATCATCCATGTCTTTGACCGAACTCTTATTGGTATTTTTTTCCAATTAGATAGACATTGTATGTAGAATATGTCTCCCCACAACCCTCATTAGTGTGGTGATATAGTAGATCAACTAGTTTTGAAAAGTGGTCAAATAAACATCTTGTTCACTCACATTATGCATCACCATCAATGACTACGTGTTTCATTGATCCCTTACCTTTATAACATTTCAATGGTTAGTGCATGAAGTTTGTGGACAATGAAGTGGAAACAGGGTGAGAAAGAGTGCACACTCATGGGAACGTGTGTACATTTCTAGGAATGTGCACGCATTCCTGATGTGAAAAGTTTGGAAAACCCTGAACCTGCACTCAACAAACCATGTATTCATGTTCCCAAGAACGTGTGCACGTTCCTAAGAAACATGTTTGTAAGAACATTTACCCCTGTATCACCCTCGCACTCTCTTTACATCTCTATCACTCTCTATACCCCCCCTTCTCTCTCTCTCTCTCTCTNCCTCTCTCTCTCTCTCTCTCTCTCTCTCTCTCTCTCTCTCTCTCTCTCTCTCCCACTATTCTTGACCTCTCTGATCCATATTTAATGAGAAGAATAAAATGAATAAAGCTATATATTATTAACAAAAATATACCATGAACAATAACAAAGATATAGTAAAACTTGGTTTCTATTATATAAAGAAATATGTTGAAACTGTAAAATGCAAACTGAAACAACCTTGCTAGAATGGTGGTGGATTATCTCTAAAAAGAGATGTGACAAATGCGTTCATTCATAAGAATATGAGTACAATGAGGCTCCATAGTCCTTTTATATCAAACATGAATTCCAAAATCCTAGACATACAAAAACCTAACCCTAGGATACGAAGTGCCAAAAGTCATGTGGGCCCCGTTGTGATACGTTTGTACATCAACTTCTCGGGGTTGTGTTGAGCACTCATCACACCCTAAAAAATCCTTTGCCAAATTTTTACTTTTTTGGGTACCACTTGATCTTCTACACCTTCTAATTCGATTTCATTTTTAAAAAAATGTTTTGTCTTTGCTTATTTCCATGATTCTCATCAAATATTCAGGTTTTCTTGAACTTATGAAACTTCATGACTAAAAAGACCTTAAACACATAGATAAAGAATCAACAGCCAAACACTTCACTGAACACGATCAGGTTCGGGATCGGAAGGAATTTAAGGAAGAAAAAGAACCACTTGGAAAACCTCAGTCGTCGAGCGCCAATCTCCATCGACATTGGAAAAATATTTTTTTTGTTTGCATCAAGTCTTTCATAAGGATATCGTCGATAGCTAATTCCCCTTCAACATCGATAAAAGACGGGGGGGACAGACATTAACAAAGAGATAAAATATATTTCTGATGGCCGATACCCCGATGCGCTTGATCGATACCAGGGAAAACCTAGAAGGATCATCGCCAACGTTTTGACCACAATAAAAGTTATCCTCGATCGTCGATCCTCGATGCGTTTTCGGCATCGAGACGTTTTTCAAGGGAGATGATCTGAAAACACTTTCATAGGTTTATCGCTGATCGCCGACACTGGATACTTTTTCGGCATCGGCAAGCGGAGGTTAGTTTTAGAACAATTAACTTAAGGAAAGTCCCAACTCCAATTAATACAAGCGAATTAAGTCACCGATCTTCAACGCCACGTGTCTTAATCAGATTGGAGAACCATATGATCTAGTTTTACCTCGAGTCATTATTGGTTCCCTAATTCCAAGTCACACCTCCGAGCAAGTGTTGTCACATCAGCAATGTACGGTAAACTCGATCGGTGTCAAAACTTTTTGCAGGAGGTTATCAACAAAACCGTTCATAGAACACCCCCGTTCCCCGATTTTCCCACTGAGAGAGCAACACGATGGGACGTTTTAGCATTAGATACGATCGGATTTTAAGCATTTAAGGAGCTAATTAAGACCAAATACCACATTAATTTCTACCTTGTGTGCCAATAAAAAGAACCGTTTAAAATCACCGATAAACCACATCACCATCTGCACCTCCATTGTCAACCCACGATGAATTTAAGTTATAGATATTCGACGACAGATTTGTTAAAATTTCACTCATAACCTGAATTGAATGGCTGATGCGACACAATAATATATTCCATGTTTAAATTCTCTTGAGCCGTTGTAAACGAAATCATTCTGCGCATAAGAGAATTCTGGAGCACCTGAAGGAGCAAGGAGAGTGAATCAAAGGCTGTATCAACTTCGTATTTATCAAAATAACCAGGTTTTAACAAGCTTAAGAGGTATGTATCCGAGTCTATAAATTTGTTGGCTGTAATTCATATGTTTTTATCTGGGTTTTTTTTTACATAGTCTCTGAAATTTTATTTTAGTTGCAGGAACAATGCCGCCAAGGAAGCCAACCACTAGAAGATCGTTGAGGGCAATGAAGTTGAAAGAACTAAAGGTAGGCGAAGGCTCTTCTCCAAGGGCTGCAAAAAAATTGTAATACACTCTGAGGCCAGAACCTGTCATTAAGACAACAACGAAGAAGGTTTGCATCCAGCCTCCGGCCTTTGGATATACAGAGGCAAGCACATGGTCGAAGATGGTGCTTCCAAATTGGGGGGATATCTTTAACAGGATCAGCCGAGAGGAGTACCTGAAATATGTCCCACATAGTGATCCAGGTGTAAGGGTACTCGACGACCAGGTATTCCCAAACATCCGACAGTCATATCTACATATGGTGGCAAGTAGAACCCCCATTTTTCCTTGCATAGAAGTTCTTAAATGGCTCATTGACCACACAGACACACATAAATTTTTAATCAATGATGACAATGGTGGGTGTGTCAGAGTGTTCCTTCAGGTAGAAGTTTAGAAATACTACAAATGCAGAGACCCATATGAGAGGCTAAACACAGACTTCGTCGTGAAATTCTACGAACATCATGACACCAGTCGAGTGATGGCCTCATGGTGGAGGGAGGACAAGAAATTTACCAACCGGAGCACTAGATGGTATGGTACAGCTAACTTAAGAGAGCCATACGTCTATTTGATGGATCTCATCTGCCGATTATACGGAGAGAAATAATGCTCCAAGTTTTCAGAGGCGTGTATGCCTTTGGAATACACAGTTGTGATCTTTAGGTGTAGCTTCAACTGGGGAGAAATAATCTCCAAGCAACTGAGCATTTGTGTGCAACAGGCCCAGGTGTCGAAGGAAGTGGAAGCACCAATGTTTTACATGGATTCATACTTGCTCGATGTCATATGCACCAGAAACGTCTTCACCAGCATGAATCTGAGTTGGCATGTTGAAGAACTCCTGATCCACGTCTACTTCAATGTGCTATGGAAAAACATGTATAAGAAGTCCTACTCTCTCATTTGCGATGAATTCATCACCCAAATTTATTTTATTCTTTTTAATTTTGACTATTCTTTGTAACTTTGAGTTTTGAGCATAAAGTATTTGAGATTGATCTATCATTATCTTTAATTGAGCTGCCCATGTGTCCACTCTGTTAAATTTCTCTTATGCATGTAGATCGTCTTCTTTTTATTTTAAGTGATCAGAAATCTTTAGTTTAACTATGATGGATGTGAGGAAATTTTTCTTATATGTTTTTAAATGTATGAAGTGTGTGGTTCCTGGTCATTTCTCAGGAACTTTCCCCAAATAGAAAAAAAAAAAAACATTTTCCTTTTATTTTTCTTGCAATCTTTATATTTTTTTTATTACCACGATGGACTTTTACCATATGTAAATGTTTCGAACCAACACATAATAGATCTAGCTAGGAATTGACATACATGGTTGCAGTGAAAATATGAGAAAAGAGAAGCAGGAGAGAAAGAATGGAAGAATTATCATTAACCAAATGAATGAATGATAATTTACACATGATATGCTCTATATAAATCAACCAATGCACATTGGAGGTGTTATGGGACTTATCGGTAAATGCATACATAAAAAAATCTCCCTAGATCCACCTAGACTTAGAACAAAATAGAACATAATATGACGCTTCCCCTAAGCTCTAATCATTGAGTTTACTATTTAACAAGAGATGGGCAACATACCGTTTAAATATCACTTCCTCTTGTCGTCGTCGTCTTAGCTCCACTCTAGTGCTCCTGTGATATTGAATTTGCAAGGGAACACAAGCCAACCAAAGTGAAAGCAATAATATACTCAACGAGAACCTATGTATGTGATCAAGGAATCATACAATAAAATAAGATGAGTTTTATGGGAAAGAAACATATCATTGTTATTATATTAAAGTGAAAGTGGAGATTACAACCAAAGCCTTGATGTTGCAAGGTCCCCTTCTGATGACCCTTTTCTCCAACACACACACTTGCTCCAATCTTGAATGAAGAAGATCCACAATGACTTGATGAACTGAAATGAGGCTCTCAAGAATGATCCAATGCACAACTCTTCATACAATCTTAACCTATTCAATCTTCATTAACCTTGAAATCAACCTTAGCCTTTTCCATAAGAAATCCCTCTTTATATAAGGGAAAGAGAGATCGTTAAAGAGATTAGGATGATCCCACCAAATCAAAGAAGTGAGTAAGATCCCAACCATACGGACGATGTTAAGAACCAAACATCAATATAGCATAGAAAAACCTCAGGAAAAGTACTCAACGCCTTGAAAAAGAGATAATTTCAGATAATAAGCCTCTTTGAGGGGGAAACCTCCTTTTACCCCACTTAAATGTTCAAGTACAAGAT
>ML776993.1:908728-921729 GCA_009831015.1 Picea engelmannii
TTTTAGTTTTGGTTTAATTCTTGTTAATAGCTTTCTATTCTCTTTCTAACCTTTTACATTGCAGCTGTCATGCCTAGGAGAGTCCAGCTGGGCATGTAAGCACTCACTTTTTGCTCACACAGCGACGAGAAGAGTGCCAACAGTTGTGACAAAAAAATAGGTGTAGAAGGTTTCTCGGTCCCTTGAAGGAACTTAGTAACCTCAACGTGTCTCGGAAAATCTTTCGTCTAATGATCGTCACCCCAAATAAGGCAAGGGTAACGAGGTTTACATTTATCTTTCTCATCAGCGGTTTGTGTTTTGGATTTATTAGATTGTGGATTATTATTCTTGTCCTCCTTTTTCTTACCCTTCCCTTTCTTTTTATTTTGGTTTTTCCCGGTAGGCACAGATTGAACAAAATTAACCTCAGTGGTCTTACTGGTGGAAGGAGTAGGAGCAGGAGTATTTTGTGCATTAGAATTATTAAATGTGGGATTGAAGTGACTGGCGTGTGCAGATTGAGTCTCAGCATGAAAGGTGCCAATCACACCACCAGTAGCATGAGAAGTTGTTGGAGGTGTTGGGGTAGGATTTATGGAAGGACGAGGAGCGTCAGGGATCAAATCGTAAAGTGTTCTCATTTGCGAATAAATGAGATCTAGATATTGAGCATGACTAATCACTTGCTCTTCAATGACAACACCACCCATGGCGACATCATGAGTGATTTGGTAAACCACTCAGCCAATAGTTGGTCAGGAAGAGGAACTTTGATCAAACGTCTTCTCCTCCTCCACTCATGGATGTGATCAAAAATATGAGTGGATGAGGATTGCTTGAAAGAACTCAAAATTTTGGTCCCTGTCTTGTATTGAATCAGTAACTGATAATGTGTCAAAAAGGCCATGGCTAGGGTGTTAAATTCATTGAAGAAACCTTGCGGTAACTCGATGTACCATTTTTATGCCGAACCCATGAGAGTTCATTGGAAAAGTCATAATCTAATGGAGCCATCCATCAAGGAGTTGGATGAACACCAAGATGAAAAGTCATAACATGATTATTTAGATCCTCTCATGTTCGACCATCAAATTTAGGAATGTCAGACGGTAACCTGGTCGGTATGATGGGCCAATAAGGAGAATGTAAAATAGGATCATTCGAAATCCTAGACAAATCAGGTAAATTCAAAGTGGCTAGAAAAGGCAATTGTCGGTTCACTTGAGGAAACTGGTAGTTCTAAGGGGGAAGCCCCGTAGGTATACCAGTAGTACCATAAACAGTCTGCAAATGATTAGACAATCCTGACAGATTCGATTGTGGAGGATTTTGAGGCATATAGCCCGCACGGTTGGGTTGATTAGGGATGTTCTCTTGGAAAGGAACATGAGATTGCAAGTTTTGACCCCGAGTGGGATTCAAAGAACCTGGATACAGTGGACTGAGGTTAGGGGGTACAAAAGAATTGACTTGAGGATGTTTCCCCCCAGACGGTTGTAGATTTCCTTGGAAAGGAAGATTCCAAGGTTGAGTTTGTAACATAGGTACGTTTTGTCCATAAATTGGATTATGGACTCCAACTTGAGGTTGCCCCCCAAGTTGAGGTTGTTCCCCAATATGAGGTTGTCCCCCAAATTGAGGTTTCCCCCCAGCTTGAGGTTGACCTCCAACAAGAATATGGAAACCATAAGTGATGGGAAGACTAGTGCTTCCAACTGGATTGGAGCTACTAGGGTCATGATGGTGAGATCCTCCTAGAAAAGGTGGAGGAGTAACATAAGACCCTCTGAAGAGTATTTGGGCAGGTGTAGGAACAAACTGACTCGCAGCGCTATATTGAGGAGGAACAAAAATTCCAGAACCTCTGAATGGAACCTAGGTAGGGATAGTAATGGAAGTATTCAGAGCTCTATACCCAAGGGGGAGTGATGGATTAGGTCTAGACGAAAGTGGTGTCCCAATAGGAGCTTGCGTGATGACCACATTCCCGGTAGAAACCGTGGTAGCTCGTGGTACCATAATAGAATGGGCCATCTGGAGAGGAAGAATCGAGTGAGAACCAACCAATAATTGGTCTGAAACGACGGTCACACTACTAGTAGTACCAGTGAAATGGTCTAAAGGTAACGTATAGGTAACGAACATCTCAGGAATTTGTGATGCCATAGGTTGATCAGGACTCACTCCTAGGTTGTTGTAAAGATAACTTACTATCAAAGGGACAAAACTAGGATTAGAAGTTCTGACAATGTGAGTTGGGGTCCTAAAATATTCAATCTGAAAATGTGGATCTTCTACTCTAGATCCTGCGTTAGGTCCAGTAGGTACTTCAGTATTATCAACAACAACAATTTCTTCGAACAAGTTCATCTGAAGTATACGTGCGTCTTGTCTAATACTCAACAACATATTTGGGGGAAGCTGGAAAGCTTCTAAGGAATCTGAAACGATTCGAAATCCTTCCAAAGAGTGTGTTCTTCCAACTTCAAAAACTACTTCGTTGTTGACTACTCCGTGAGGAGAGCCTTCTGGTGAATTAGGAAGCAAAGGTTCGTAACCTTCCGGATCTTTCGGGGGTAGCCCTTGCATCCTACGTGAACGACAAAGGCCGATGTTGGCTGAACCAAATAAAGAATGGAAAAAATCTATGGCTAACTAGAGAAAACAAAACAACACTCACTAATAAAATCTAAGAATCAAACCAAACAAACAAACCTTCTTGTTCTGAAGTCGCTAGTTGGTGATGAAATCCAATGTCGTGAAATCAAGACAAGAAGGGGCTGGGATAAGCGGGTGGAAAAGTTACGTTGACGACCTGCTTAACGAACTTACACCCTGGTGCAAGCTCCCACACATAATTGTGGGTATACCCTCCAAGGAGCCCAAGTGAGTTTGGCCAACGTCGATTCCAGGTACCGTGAAGACTTTCCCCTCCACAGTCACCTTATGTAAATACCCTAAAGAGATAGGCTACTAAGGTTACCAACTACAACAGTGATGCCTAAGGAAGCAGTCGATAGTCCAATCCACGCGCAAAGACAGGTTATCTATCCCGAAATCAACTTGAAAGGATTCCACTCATAATTTTGGGTATACCTTCAAGTGACCCCCAATAATATGCGCAATCTCTACACCAGGACCAACAAAGTAGGGTGAGTAACTCTGTCAGTCTCAATGCAACCTCAAGTTTGACCCTTGTGTGAGAAGGGCTTCCTAGGACAAAATGTAACAATTGTATTTGAGATCTCCCTATCACAAGATACTATGTGTTTTGATTCTTTGGAGAGTGTGCCTTACAACCTATTCCAAAGCGTTATCCTAGCTAATGTTGGTGAAAATTATCCCTAGAAAATAAAAGTTACTAATAAATTTTAAATTTACGTTGTGTTTTAGAGGTTGTTGTTTACTCAAAAAGGGAGATGAAGATGAAATTGATGATGTTTTGACCTTGACCCAATAAAATGAAAAAAAGAGATGAATGTGCAATTTTTCAATTCAATGAACTCTAGTTACAATAGGGAGAAGGTATTTCTTTTGAAGTACAACAAGCTACAAATTGCAATTTCTTAATTCCGAAAGAGTACAATTCCAAACAATCATGAACTACAAAAATTTCCAATTCTTCTCTTTAACTAATATTTCGAATGTAACAATTTTCTTATGAAGGATTACTAAAAAGAATAAACGAATTCAGTTCTTCCTTTCCAAGACAAAATCAGAGATGTGATGACGAAAGGAAAATGTAATCCAAGAAAATCAATACATTCTCAACACAATTCCCAAATCAAATTCGTAACATAGGAAAAAATGAAAAAGACAAGAAAACTTTTTGTCACATGTAGGCGACAAGTGTTTCTTAATCAACAACCAATCTGACAAAAAAAATGAATCCAAAACTTAAAACAAACTAAAGACCCTTTGTCAAACAAGCACCCAGATCAAGATCTGAGATTATATCCTTGTGACAATGAGCACAAGAAAAAACTTGCAAAATTCAAAGAAAGACTTTCAATCACTAAAAACCAATCACAAGCAAGCTTTAAACTCAGGAATCAATCAAACATGGGCATAAGAAGTTCACCCTAGGAAACTAAGGCAAATCTGGGTGGTAAAAGGAAAATTGACCCACTCCAAAAAATTCTACAGGAGTCGTCGCACGCTGGGTATGGGACACAGTGCGATGAGCTGAGGTCATCACAGGCTTCTAGCAGGACACAGTGTGACGTTGTTGCACTGGAATGGTCAAGCAAAGTGCGACATGTAAGGGTCATCGCACGCTGTCAATGAGACACAATGCGACAATCTCTGTACATAAAGAAAAAATTGGGAGAAGGACAAAAAAATTAACTGAACTTTTAAACCCAGGGAGTCTGGATGGATCACCCACAGACTTAGAGAGTGAATTTAATCAGAGGAAGGTAGGCCAAAGGCAAATGGGAAGCAAAAAATAAAAAGGAGGTTTCATCCCCAGTATGGTCGCCAATTTTTTTATGGGACTTATTGGTAAATGCGGACATAAACAGATCTCCCTAGATCCGCCTAGACCTAGAACAAAACAGAACAGAATATGTCACTTTCCCTAAGCTCTAATCATTGAGTTTACTATTTAACAAAATATGGGAAACATACCATTTGAATATCGCTTCCTCTTTCCGTCATCATCTTAACTCCACTCCAGTGCTCCTGTGATATTAAATTTGCAAGGGAACACAAGACAACCAAAGTGAAAGAAATAATATACTCAACGAGAACCTATGTATGTGATCAAGGAATCATACAATAAAACAAGATGAGTTTTATGGTAAAGAAACATATCACTGTTATTATATTAAAGTGAAAGTGGAGATTACAACCAAATCCTTGATGTTGCAAGGTCCCCTTCCAATGACCCTTTGCTCCAACACACACACTTTCTCCAATCTTGAATGCAGAAGATCCACAATGACTTGATGAACTGAAATGAGGCTTTCAAGAATGATCCAATGCAGAACCCTTCATACAATCTTAGCCTATTCAATCTTCATTAACCTTGAAATCAACCTTAGCCTTTTCCATGAGAAATCCCTCTTTATATAAGGGAAAGAGAGATGGTTAAAGAGATTAGGATGATCCCACCAAATCAGAGAAGTGATTAATATCCCAACCATATGGATGCCACCTCATCTTCTAGAACTTTCGTGAAACTTCCCCTTTTCTAAGTCTTTTGACATCGTCGCACCCTTGTAGAGAATCTTGTAGAGACGTCACAACCTAGCTTTAGGGCAGAGGGAGATGATCTGGGATCGTCGCACCCTGCATATGGTGAGGCCTGTGATGACCTTCCTTAATAGGGTTTTTTAGAAGAGAAAGTCAGTCACTTTCCACATGAAGAAAGGATCTTTTTGGGAACATGAACACATGTTGTCAATGGATCATTGGGGTGACCAAAATAATGTGTAATAGGAGGAGAAGACAATGCACCATAGTGGTGTTCTAGAGTGATCTGGACACACACCAGCAGTTACAGTAGTAAATTGCCACCTAGTCTAGTCTCTTGGGTAGTTACGAGAGTGAACTGCCACCTAACTAAGTTAACTAGTCTATTAGTCTTCAGTTAACTGACTAAACAGAGTGAAGTGAGGAGGAGATTAGGGAATCATGAGTAATAAGTTAGTATGGTGATGATCCCAATGCTGCATGGTGATAATCTCAATGTAGCATCTAGACTCCACTCAACTGATCAAACTGAAGTGAAAACTGAAGAGAATATCGTCCTAGAGGAATATTCTCCCCTAAATTTTAGGAGACTGGATAATGACTAATAAAAAGAGGGAAAACTTTATGAAAAAAAAATCCTAGATCTGTGTGAAGTACTCCAACACCCCCCTGAACATCACTACGGTGAAAATAAAGAATGGGTCCCGACAACGAGGCCATGTTAGGTACCCAAATACAAAAGATACACTGAAATAAATCGAGGAAAGAGGGAAAACCTCATGGTAAAAACACCCCCTCAAATTAAAATGTATGTAAAAAGAAGAACTAACAGTTGCTAGGAAATTGTGTCCTTCACTCCAATATGACTGCGCAGAGAATGAAACTTCTGCTCAACGAAGGTCTTGGTGAAGATGTCTGCAGTTTGTTCTGTTCAAGGACATAACTGCAGGTCAATGATCCCTTCGTGTACTAAGTCCTGGATGTATTGCATGTGGATCTCGATGTGCTTCATCCGCTGCCTCTTAACTGGATCTCTGTAGAACTTCAGAGTGCTCTTGTTTTCACACCAGATAACGATCGACCAATGAAACTGAATGCCCAAATCAGTGAGAAAATGTTGTAGCCACATAGCCTGAATGGTTATGTTCACTACCCCTATGTACTATGCCTCGGCTGAAAATAGAGCAATAGCAACCTGCTTCTTGCTTGACCAACAGATAGGCTTGAAACCAAGACTAAGTGAGTAACCAGATGTGGACTTGCGATCAATGTTATCGCCAGCCCAATCAGAATCAGTGAACTTGATGAGGTCCAATGTAGAGTCTGTTGCATAGTGAGTCCCAAAGGTGATGGTGCCCTATACGTATCGAATGATACACTTTGCAGCCTTCCAATGTAGCTCATGCAACTCCTGGTTGAACCTGGAGACTGCTCCAACTGCATAAGAGAGGTCTGGTCTGGAGTGTGTGAGATACAACAAGCTCTCCACTAGTTGTATGTACAATGTGTTGTCAACCAGTGGAGTGTCCCCACCATCCTCAAGTCTAACTCCTGATAAGAAAGGAGTTGGGGTAGACTTGCAGTCTGTCATGTGAAATCTCTCAAGAAGATCTTGTGCATACTTTTCCTGAGACAGTTTGATGCTTGATGCATCATGACTGATGTCGAGTCCAAGGAAGAAATGTAGCGGACCCATGTCTGTCATCAAGAAACCGTCATGTAGAATCCTCTTGACTGCAGCAATCACTAAAGTCGAGCAACCGATGATCAACAAATCATCAACATACAGAAATAGGAGTAGAAGTGAATCAACCGTCCTGAGTATGTAAACATTTAGGTCTTACTTACAATGTACAAAGTTCTATGACAATAGGTAGGAGTCCATATTGGCATACCATGCCCTCGGAGCCTGGTTGAGGCCATATAAATACTTCTTTAGTCGCAGACCAAAGATGAATCCTGCAGAAATCCCTAGGGATACTCCATATAGATCTCCTCAGAGAGATCGTCATGAGGAAATTCATTCTTCACGTCCATCTGATGGACTTCCCATCCCTTGGTTGTCGCAATGGAAAGTGCCAAACATATTGAATCCATATTTTCTATTGGAGTGAAGGTCTCATCATAGTCAATGCCATGCACCTGCTGAAAGCCTTTGGAAACTAGCCTGGATTTGTATCTTCTAATATGTCCATCCATTGTGCTCTTGGTCCTATAGACCCATCTGCACCTCACAAGTTTCCTTCCTGAAGGAAGGGGAACCAGATCCCAAGTATGGTTCTTGAGTAGGGAGTTGTACTCCCTCTGCATGGTGGATTCCCAAAATGGATTTCTAGCAGCCTTGCCATAAGACTGTGGATATGAAGATTGAACCAAGAAAATATGTCTGGGTGGCAATGGTTCAGTGGCATTGAGTGTAAGAGGAGGCTCCTCGAAATCAGATCGAGTCCTCCTAGTATTAGTTGGGTCCCCAACAAGATCCCCTGCATCTTGAAGAGTACTCTGGGCCCACTTGGGCCTTGGCTCTGGCTCTATATCTGCATCTGACTGTACTGACTCTGTATCTAAATCCTATGAATCAAAACTCTCATCTGAAGAAGCGTCGATATGTGCATGCTCATCATATCTGACAGGTGGAAGAACAAAAATGTCTGCATGCGGCTATTGAGGTACATGCGAGACACTTTCCTCGAATTGGACACTATACTCAATGATGAGACGGTCTGAGGAAAGATCAATGAGTCTGTATCCCTTCACACCATTGGGGTATCCATCAAAGATACACTATGTGTTATGTGGATCAAGTGCCTTCCTCTTCTCAAGGGGAATCTTGCCCCATGCACGTGAACCGAAAATATGAAAGTGGGTCACTTCTGGTTTGAGGCCGCTCCAAGCTTCGTAGGGGGTTTTATCCTTGACGGATATATGGGGAGATTGTGTTGGATGTAGGTTGCACAATTAAGTGCTTTGGCCCATAATCTCTAGGTAAGTGACTTTGCATGTAGCATGCAAGATGCCATCTCTTTTAGAGATCTATTTTTCCACTCAGCAACTCCGTTTTGCTACGAAGTATAGGGAAACGTGTGATGCAACTAAATCCCTACCTCATGAAACAGATTATGTATCTCACGGTTGACATACTCTCCCCCATTATCTATTCAGACAAATTTGATTTTCTTTCCTGACTGTGTCTCAACAAGGGCTTTGAAATCTTTGAGGTGTTGAAAGACCTCTGATTTTTTCCTAAGAAAGAAAATCCATGTGAAGCGTGAAAAATCATCAACAAAAACGAGCACATAACTTGATTTTCGGATTGATGGATACGGAAAAGATCCCATGAGGTCACTATGGATCATATCTAAAGGAGATGAAGCCTTTTGTGTCTTTCCTTTGTCGAATTTCTCTTGAGGGTGTTTTCCAAGAACACATCCCTCACAAATTCCTTTGGAGGAGTGGATATCGAGTAGACTATCAACCATTCTCTGCTTGCTAATTTGTTTCATATATCTAAAATTTAAATACCCGAACCTTTTGTGTCATATCCTACTTCTTTCATCAGCATGGATAAGCAGTAATGTAGAATCTGGTTCAATAAATTCAGAAAATGTGTAGAGTCTAGATTGATGATTTACCTCACCGATAGAAACCCTAGAATTGGTTTGCATGTCATAAATATCCATTGCATGAGGTGTGAATATGACTCTCTTTCCAGTGCCGGAGTTAGTCATCGGATACACAGAGAAAAGATTGACAAAATTTTTGGGAACATCCAACACATTCTCGAAGCTTTCGTTTGTGAGTTTAATCCTTCCTTTGTCGGTGACCTCAACTAGAGAGTTGTCCCCCATCAGAATAGGAGGACCTTTGCATGCATTCTATGAAGAATAAATTCCTTTTTTGGCATCCATGTGGTGTGATTCTCCTGAATCTACAATCCAAGCATCAAGAGAGGAGTTGATGGAAATCAAAGCATGGCTAGAATTGACTTTCTTTGGATTTTGATCTTTTGGCTTCTTCTTCATGGCACCCTCAGGGATGTGATCTCCAAGGTTGTTTTGTTGAAGTATTTTGGTCATTAGATCTATCTTTTTCTACATACATGTGGATTATGGGTGGAATCCTTTATGGCAGTAAGAGCATTTCTCCCCTTTTCTTCCCTTTCCCCCTTTGGATCCAGAGGCATCGTGGAAGGGTTTTGAGTATCCTTCCTTCTTTGGATTTGCATGTGCTTTCCTTTTGTCTTTGTATTGAGATTTCTTATATTGATAACCTCTACCATCATGCAGAGTAAGTGCATGTGCCTTTGGGCCTTTGATTTTTCCCATATTGATGAGCTTTCTCTGTTCTTGTGTCAGAGACTCGATAAAGTCCTCAAGAGAGAGAATCTTCCAGGTAGATCCAGATGTGAATCTAACTGAATGAAATGTGGATACAAGCACTGAGTATTCTGGACCAATTTTGGAGAGAATGGTGAGAACCATTTGTTTCTCCTCCTTAGATTTATCAACCCTGCAAGCTTTGAGTTACGACAACAAATCCTTATATTTGGTAAAGAAATATTAGAGATTGTCAAAGGTTTTTGGATCCAATGTGGGCAATTCCACCTCGAGCAAGTGTCCTCTCATTTCGTCCTATTTTCCAAAGAGCCCTTCCATGGTGGTCCAGGCTTCATTGGGGGTTTTACAGGAGGATATGTGATCCAGGTGGATATTGGTGGCCACCCACCTTTTTCAACTGGCCCAAAATAGTTTTCTGACAATTTTGACAATTTACTATTTTTAGCAGTTTTTAACTTTCGGGGCCAATTTGAGGGCCCAAATGATGGTTTTTAGAGATCAAGGTTCTAAATGATAGCCTACTATATACTTGAAGCCCCAAAATGAATCTCCTTGATGATACCTTTCTAACGGGCTATCATACGCCTAAAACGAAGATCGTATGCAAAAGTTACGACCTTGGGAAGTTAATGCACTAACTTACCCAAACAGGGCCCACATGACTTTTGGTGCTTCATCTCCTAGGGTTAGGTTTTTGGATGTCTGTGTTTTTGGAATTCTTGTTTATTGTAAAAAGGCCTTCAGAGCCTCATTGTAATCATCTTCTTACGAATGCGAGTAGCCGTCACATCTCTTCTCAGAGATAAGTTGTCACCATTCTAGCGAGTCTTTCACTCTGTATTTTTACAGTCTCTGTACATTGCTTTCATTAATAGAAATCGTGTATTAATGTATATTTGTGTTTATGGTTGCATCTCGGATACATTTCTGTTATATTATTGAATATCTGCGATATCATTGTACATTTCTTTATTATATCTCCGCTCTCATTTCATGCCGAAAATAATGTAGATCAGTGGTATCAGAGTAGGTTGTTCTTGATCGTTTTTTCAGTGCATGTCCCTGATGAGGTCTGAGTATAGCAAGTTGGGTCTTGAGCTTGTCTCTCTTGAATACAATCGATCTCGCACACCCAAGAAACCCTCAATGGCGAAAGAAAAGAAAAATGACGGAGCAGACGATCCTATCAGTCTGTTGCTTGAGTAAGCTCTCGCGCGATAGAGGGACAAAATGATGGAGAATTTTTCCCACATCCTTCAATGCCTGCCAATAGAAATAGGCGCATCTTCATCAAGAGGCCACTTTGGAAGCACCTCGCCTTTCAAGGTACAAGTTAATTTTGATATTCCTGTATTTGAAGGACAGATAGATGCAAAAGCCATAGACAAATGGTTAAACCTGCTAGAAGGTTATTTCTCTGTTCACAATTTTTCCGACAAAGAAAATATCACCTTCGCACTCCTTAAAGATCTCCCCCATGTCAAACATTGGTGGGAAACTTACTAGGAGCAAAGTTCCACAGAGGAGTCTGGAATATATGGGGTTGAGCCCACTTGGGATTTTTTTGTGGATGCGGTAAAGGAACAATATTACCCTGTTGGCAACTATGAGGACCAGTACATGAGATGGACCACACTGCGGCAAGAGAGGGGCCAAGAAGTTCCAAAGTTCACCAATACCTTCCATACCTTGCACACCAAGCTGGGTATCAAGGACTCCGAACGACATTTGGTTCTAAAATACTGTGGGGCTCTACACAGATACATCCAAACTGAAATGGATTTTCTGGACATCTCATCACTCGGTGCTGCTTATCGATATGTTGTTAGAATCGAGAAAAAATTTAAGCACTAGAACAAACGAGAGTTCGGGTCTGCAAATCCGCAACAACCAAAGTTTGATAAAGACAGTCCTAACAAACAGTCTCCCAAAAACCCATCCATGCCACAGGAAAAGAAGGGTCACGGGAAGACAAAGAAGGACACCGGAAAATGGTGCAATTTCCACAAAATCCCCTGGCACAACACCGATGAATGTCGCTCAAAACAGTCATTGGTGGTCGAGATCAAAGACAAGGAGCCGAACCCTGATTCAAAATCTGATTTTGAAAATACTGATAAATGACAGATCGTTGATGCAAACCCTACTGCTATTGTCGCAACTGCAGCAATTCAACCAGAAGAACCAACAGATCCTGAAGAGGGAGAGCACCTTTTTCATTCACAGATGTGGGTGAAGGGGACCCCACTGCATTGTATTGTTGATAGAGGAAGCCAAAAGAACCTCATCTCAACAGAGGTCGTCAAATAGTTGGGATTGTCGACAACACCACATCCGCAACCATACAACATCGGGTGGCTTCGCCAAGGACAAGATCTTCGTGTCAACCAACAGTGTCAATTGTCATACGACATCCAACCCTTCAAGGATGAGGTATTATGTGATGTTGCCCCACTGGATGTCTGTGATGTGCTCTTGGGCCAACCATATATGTGGAGACACCATGTTTTTTATGAGTCTCGAACCCGTAGTTTCATTGTTACTTTGGTGGGTCATCTCTACAGAATACCAGAGGTAGTTCCGACTACTGTCCCACCTAAAAAGTGCTGCAAGGTAGTATCTCATACTACAAAATTCAGCTTCTTCACAATCTGTTCAAAAGGAGAACAAAAGGACACTGCAACCACTACAACCTTGCCCCGAGCACCTTCTATCCAACAGAAGCAGGTTGAAAAGGCTGCAACAAAGCGCAAAGATTCATTTTGCACACCATCCTCTCATGTATCTTGACTTGTTGAACAGCCTTAGCCTCAACAGGTTCATGACAGACTTCCACAAACTGAGCAACGTGACGTCTCCAGCAAGGCAAGCAGCTCACCAAGATGCAGATTCAACAAACGCTTTTCCCTCTCCCCCGGGAACTCAACGCAATGGAGACCATTGATTCCTAAGGAGGGAGGATTGATCCAGGTGGATATTGGTGGCCACCCACCTTTTTCAACTAGCCCAAAACAATTTTCTGGCAATTTTGACAATTTACTATTTTTAACAGTTTTTAACTTCCGGGGCAATTTTAAGGGCCCAAATGATGTTTTTTCGAGATCAAGGTTCTCAATTATAGCCTACAACATACTTGAGGCCCCAAAATGAATCTCCTCGATGATACCTTTCTAACAGGCTATCATACGCCTAAAACAAAGATTGTATGCAAAAGTTATGACCCCGGGAAGTGAATGCACTAACTTACTCAAATGGGGCCCACATGACTTTTGGCGCTTCATCTCCTAGGGTTAGGTTTTTGGATGTGTGAGTTTTTGGCATTCCTGTTTATTGTAAAAAGGCTTTCAGAGCCTCATTGTAATCATCTTCTTGCGAATGCGAGTAGCTGTCACATCTCTTCTCAGAGATAAGCTGCCACCATTCTAGTGAGTCTTTCACTCTGTATTTTTACAGTCTCTGTACATTTCTTTCATTAATAGAAATCGT
>ML776993.1:921779-934810 GCA_009831015.1 Picea engelmannii
GATACATTTCTGTTATATTATTTAATATCTGCGATATCACTGTGCATTTCTTTATTATATCTCCACTCTCATTTCGTGCCGAAAGTAATCCGGATCAATATGTGAAAGAGGAGTTCAGGAGAAATGAGACTACAAATTGTTCCAAACGCTTCATCCATTCGATTTAGATACTTGGATTTTTCTATGGTTGATGTTGGTTCTGTCTCTGTGTTCATGGTTAACCTGTACAATCCTTTACTTCAAATATGCATGATCATCTTCTCCTTCCATGCAAAGAAATTGTATGGTGTAAGAATGAACTCTTTTGAAAATTCCATTT
Organism: Picea engelmannii; assembly: GCA_009831015.1. NCBI lineage: Eukaryota > Viridiplantae > Streptophyta > Pinopsida > Pinales > Pinaceae > Picea > Picea engelmannii. The sequence continues at coordinate 922,099 of ML776993.1, forward strand.
TTCCGCTGTCTTTAATCTTCGGTACCTACAAAAATAATTTGGTGTGTCTTTTCCATAACAGTCTGTCAGCTCTGATACCATGTAAATGTGTTGAACCTACACATAATAGATCTAGCTAGGAATTGACATACACATTTGCAGAGAAAATATGAGAAAAGAGAAGTAGGAGAGAAAGAATGGAAGAATTTTCATTAACCAAATGAATGAATGATAATTTACACATGATATACTCTGTATAACTCAACCAATGCACAACGGAGGAGAAGCCAATGATCCATAATGGTGGTCTAGAGTGATATGGACAGACACCAACAATTACGGGAGTAAACTGCCACCTAGTCTAGTCTCTCGGACAATTATGGGAGTGAATTGCCACCTAGCTGAGTTAACTAGTCTATCAGTCTTCAGTTAACTGACTAAAATAGAGTGAAGTGAGGAGGAGATCAGGGAATCATGAGTAATGTGCTAGTCTGGTGATGATACCAAGGAAAATTCACATTAGTTGGTGATGATCCCAATGCTGCATGGTGATAATCTCAATGTAGCATCTAGACTCCACTCAACTGATCAAACTGAAGTGAAAACTGAAGAGAATATTCTCCTAGAGGAATATTCTCCCCTAAACTTTAGGAGACTGGATAATGACTAATAAACAAAGGTAAAACCTTAGGAAAAAGAAATCCTAGGTGTGTGTGAAGTACTCCAACACCGTATTCTGAAGACCTATAGTCCCAAGAAAATCTTAAAGTAAAGAGGAGAACCACTTCGATAAAAACGCAAGGGGATTTACATCCTCGTGAGGTTGTCATTTCATTCCTAACGGATTCAAGCATCAATAGACCGATATATATATGACCACGAGATCTATTCCTGTGGCACTGGATGTGTGTCATGATAGCACACTATGGCCTTTGCAAGACACCGGAAGAGTCGCACCCACGCACAGGGTACACCCACCACCTATCGTCGCATAGCCTCTATCAGATTCTCTACTTGAACCATAGGAATCATGTGCATCAATAGAGACAGGTTCCCATGCACATTTTGCAACACTCTATCCACATCTCCTCCCACGTGCTCATCTCCTCGACTCCTCCACCAATGTCGTGGGAATCCCTCTGGTCATCGCAGACCTACATCTGCGTGACAAAGCAATTGTTAATACTTGATACCATACAAAAATATTTGTGTTTTTTATTCTTTTTGAAAAAACACAAAAAATGAAATATATAAAAACCATTTCTTACCAATATCATCGTAGGCGAAAACTTGTGGAAAAGACATATCTGGATCCCCTCTGTAGTCGATCCTAACATAAGAGTAGTTGTCAATGGCTATGAACTATCGATGCCACCAGAAAATGAACTCATCATTGTAGGGGGTTGGCACCCTAACACCTCCTAGCCACCTCATCACATCGGTGCACCGTGACATGGTTGGATCACACGGTCCATGTGGAATAATCTCTACTCTATGGCTCAAGCCTGGAATCCGCTCAAAGAAAAAGCTACACATAATGGATGCAAACCCAGAATTTCTCTTTCTCTCTTGTTTGCAATCCGTCAGCTGGCTCTTCATGTTAGCCAACAGTGAGGTACATCGGTCATAAACAGTGGGTCTTAAACACTCCACCGCATAGAACATGAGTGGGCTTGAGCCCTGGTGCAGCGAGGCCGACCCTGAGATCTGTGTAAGAACAAGTACAACGATCTTTAAGCTCAGGTTCTCAATTTCCCTGATTAGGAGTTAGCTCCCTACTTTATCTATGCCTACAACATAGTGGGTGGCAATGTACTCCTCCATGGTCATACCACCCCTAGCCCCCCATGCCTTGAGATTCACTACATCCCCCTGACGAGACAATCCAATGATAAAATATATGTCGTCCACTTCAATCCTCAATGGTTTCCCATTGATATTGAAGGCCTCTGTCTCCGGATCCTAGTAGTTTACGAGCATGTGGAGTAACCTCACTTGAGCCCTCATTCCTTTGAAAACCCAAAATTTATAAATGCCACATATTTTTAAAGCTTGTTGGGCCCCTGCATCCCTTTCCACTATTGCATTTATCTCTTCATGCTCCCTCTCCCTTCATTCAATCACCATCCTGCAAAGGAAAAGTCATTATTTTTAGTTAAATCCTTTTTAAAAAATTGTTCACGGACTTGTACGTGGGCTAACATGCTAACACTCGCATATATGGCCGCATATATGTGGGCAAACTTTGTTTTTCCCGCGTACATGGAGGCATGTACACGACCCGATGAACTATCACCCACGTACGCCCTAGTTCACATTTTGCGCCCTCTAATACTAAAAAAATGGGGCCTAAAATTGAAATTCATACCAATGAAATTGAAGAAGAAGGGATGGGCACTTACTTGGTCTAGCGGTTGTTAATTCCATTGATCATAGCTCCCATAATCGACACTTGAAGATCGTGGGGAAAATGACCTAAAATGCACTATGTGGGTGGAAAAACTCAAATGGTATGGTAAAATGGTCTATTTTTACCTGTTAAGAAAAGGTGTTCGTCCTCTGTTGGAATACCTGTGTTGTCAAACACATATATGATAGATCGTCACTCCATTTTTCATTCTTGCATTGTCCTATGACTGTCATCCATATGCCTTAGGTACGAACTCATTTATTAGCAATACAGAACCTTCTTACTGCTACTAGAAGTGTCGTTATTAAGTGGTAGAGGCTTACCAAACATGGGTGCACTAGTTAGAACCTTCGTGCCATTTGGTGCCCATGCAGAAGTTATTCCATAGGATCGAGAGTTCCTAATAGTTCTGATATGAATTTCAGTTCGAACCTCATATTTTTACTCACAAGCATTTTGACCTTCACCTACGGGACTCCCCCCGAGTCTTAATTAAGCTCTTTTCCGACTCTCTAAAAAATGAAAATATTGTCGAGTGAACTTATCTCTTTCACACTCGTTAAATGGATTTGAAAGGACGTCTATTTGGTGTAAGTTTAACCTTTTTTTGGACCAAGTAGACTATTTACAAAAAATGAATACTCTAGTCACCATTGGCTAGAAGAGTTCTCTTGGGTATTATTTTATACCTTTTTGGGCCTAGGGGATTAAATCTACGAAAAATGACATTATTTAAAGTTAAGTTGTAATTACATTCCATCATCCTGCTTGCAGTATTGAGCCTATTGTCGGTTCTCACTTTCTCGTTACAAGCCTCTTACCTCAGCGATTTGGATCACTGGCCAAACAAAGCCTTTTTTATATCCTTTGCAACTTGACACCCTGTACCCTAAGATGAAACATTCCCTCGAGTGTCCATGGCCTGCATGCACTTCCTTGCATTGAGCATAGGTATGTTCCACTGTTTGGAGCTAGTTGCTTACTTGCGACACTTGTTTCCTCTCTTGTATCATAACATTTCTCTGCCTGTGAAAAAAAAAAAAGACGGGCGGAAAAATAATATTATCTTATATCGGCAACAATCATGTCGCCTTTGAACAAAGCAAAAACTTTTGAGTCCACTGTCATCCAAAGTTTGGGTTTAGTATGACCTTAGGAAGCTAAGCTCATTACTTAGAGTTTACTCCTCCGACTGGTTATTCTTCCATTCCCTATGGAGATTTTGTTGATGCCTCCTGCATCATGAAGTTTAATCATCAAGTCTATGTTGCCTGAGTTATCCATATGTCTTATGCTCTTATTCAAAGGAAGTCTACAAGCCTGTGTCGGCCATTTCTCAAAACTCTTGATTTTGCATGTCGACCATACCCTCAGTATATCTCAAAGTCACATGAAGTTGTAGTCCTACCATGGACCCTGGTCATACTTTCATTATGGGTAGGTAACCTTGAACCCAACAGTCGAAATCTCCTCATTAGTCGCTGACTGGGGGGTTTCCCTTGTGTTCGATGAAAATAAATCTATTCACACATTGGAATTCATGCAGTGTCTTGGATGCCATTAACGTTATTGGTGGTTTCCTTTCCTTTGTCGACAATCTTCCTTATTGGCTTCTATTCAGAGGGTCTCTTTCGTGCACTATTTGCATTTGGTGCATGCAGGAGACACACAGGGCCGTTGGTTCGTGAACATCCTATTTGTCCGAGCTCCTCCTGATCATCAAGCTATTGCTTTGTACCTCGTGCTGACTGATGAGAGATGCCCTAATGCTCTCCTTTCAGTGGGTCTCCTTCCATCAACTTCAACTCATCTATTCTGGAAATGAGGCCTAGAGTCTTACGAGTACCTAGAGACTTGCAATCATCAGTGCCAACTTCTCCCGCCATCGACAATTGGGAATACATCAATGTCTCCTGATCGATGGATTCTTCAAGTGTTCGATCTCAACATCCTTATTCACACTTGTAAGAATGTACTTGGTGCCTTGATACCTACTTTCATTATTGGTAGGTTGTCTCGCATTTGTTAATGGTATACCTTAATGACCGATAATCAAACGAAGTCTCATTATGTTCGACATCAAATCCTCTATTCACACGATGTAGACTTGCACCTTTGACGGATAGTGTAGAAGACCTCCAACTTATAGTAGCAACGTTCCTATTCTGTTTCTGTCTTTCATTGGACCAATACCTATATGAATTCAATGATCACGGGAGATCAGAATATACTCTATTGTATACATATATCTTCAGAATGATTTTGAGACTAGATTCCACTGGGTCTTCTTCGTGACTATGACAACCTATGGCATGTGTTTGCTTTGTATTGCCTATTCATGGCCATGAACAACTATTTGGTATATTTCCACATGGATTTGTAGTGTAATTTAGATTGACAGCCATGTGTACAAAGTCATTATGGATTGTAATATTTTCATGAGTAACTAGCACTTCCAGTTGAGTTTCCATTACTCCACTTCTGGGAATTATAATGTATTTCGGCCATCGCAGATACTCCTATGACCTCACACATTAGGGGGTATCTGTTACAACGAAATTTGTCTCACCCCATGCAACTTGCTTGGATGGCCTTTCCATTTCCCTATGCAGACTTGGAGTCCCCTTTTGTACCTTCTAGAGAAAAAAAAATACATTTTTCCACATATACATACCTTATCAGTTAGACAACAAATGTATACGCAGGTTGCTCCACTACAACCCGCGTACATTGGTTTGGTGCTCAAAATTAAAAATTATGTCGGGTTTCCATGCCATGTCACGAGATCCATGATCCTTGACCTTCCATATACTGGAAACACTTTGACTCGGCCCTTCAGTTCCATTTGAAAGCTATAAATTGAGCCATATCCAAGCCTTGAGAGAGAGAATTCAACTTTGAGAGCAAGGACACTCTGGAGAAATGTCACTTCATATTGAGTCTGCATCCCTTTATCCTTGAAAGTCTGAACTCATTATTCAACCCCTAAACTCTACCTTCTTTGTGATGGAGAACCTCATTGTCTCCTTTATATGAGCTTGTTTTTGGTGGAGGATTGAAGTGGTGGAGGCCTAGCTGGAGGGACTTATTTTCTCGGTTCCGATATGTGCCATTACAGAAGTTTGTCACCTATATACTTCTTCTGATTATTTTGATAGAAATATTATTTTCTCATCCAATTGATATCTTGCAAATATTTGAATTATCATTCCATGGGCTTATTTTCCATGTATAGTAATGGATTATGCTAATCTATATGCTAACTTTATATATTATCACCATATGCTTGTGTATCTTAGTTGTTGAGGACAAGTTGCAGGTATAACACTTTGAGTTGCGTGCTCAATGATAGTATTCATCGAACATCCGAATGATGTAAGCTCTTGACCTTGTCTTATTAGCATTTCATTTATAAGCATACTTAAAATTATAGTTGATTTCTGCGTATCATCCCCTGTGTTGTGGTTTACCCAGAGAGATTTTCCTCATAACATTATCCATTATCCACTTTATATGTTACATTATCCACTTCTTTATATATTACATGATGTGTTTTTGTATTATGTTGCGTGACAAATGCCCCACGTCATAATACCAATATATCATGACAAATCAATCCATACACATTTGATAACATTACACTATTGCCACTCGTGGGCTATTATGCTAAATGTAATTGTAGAAATTCAATTCTCGATACATTCCTATCCAGGCCCAACTAATAATTGCCGTTTTTATTGACGGATTTACCTTAATGAAGACTTTCATGAAATGAGCCTTTGCTTATTAAAAAAGACCAATAAAATTATCCCACAACAACAATTCAAAGTCAAACAAGGCAGCTCAGTCCTTCCACATCACCGTCTGTTTACTTGTGTGGTCGAACGAGGACTCGGATAACTCCTCGTCATAACTCCCGAGGCCCCTTGGAAGATCCAAAGTCCCAATTTCAGTGTGCTCACGTTTTAGAAAACAGGGCTTAGCTAGAGAAGGCGTCTGCCTCTCATGAAGCCAAATTGTTTGCTGTGATTGTTAGCAGTTTTGTCTCGAAATTGTTTGCAACAAGGCTGCTGGCTTTCAACCCATTTGAGATTAGGTCAAAAAAGGAGTTGCCAGAATAACCTTATCCAGAGGTCGGTAAAAATTTCTGTACTTCCCACCATTTCACATGGAAATCTCATAAAATAATGTACATGTTTGGCTTTTCCTGTATTTTTGTTGGCTTGCAGAGTAGTGACAATGATCAATATTGGAATGGAGCATCAGAGATTTTAGTGTCATTTTTTTGGCTTTCTGGTTAAGTGCGTTCAATCATTTTTTATTGTTATTTTTTTTTTCCTTGCGGTTTGGTTTCAGGGTCAGGGCTTGTGCATTGTGTTCAGACTTAATCACACAACGTATGATTTTTATTTAGAGAATCTTATAACAGACATCCTAGATCCTAGAGGTACTTTGTTAGACCAATATTCTCTAAAGCAACTTTATGAAAACTATGTAAATATATTGTAATATTGTCTGAGAGGAGGATAGATAAAAACATAAATCTTGCAGGGAGAACTAGGTAGAATGTCAAATTCCTGGAATTTTTGTTATGGATTTAAATGCTATGATATAATTTTGTATGAACCAGATAAACCCAAAATAGCCATCGAAACACTGAATACACCAAATATAGATGGGGATCACAACACCAAACTATAAGATTGATCATGAGTTGCACTGCAACTCCTAAGAAATAGGAGAATATTTCCGGATAATCCTTAAAACAATAAATCAAATAACCATAAATATTTATGTGTATGTGAATGACTACAGTAATCTCCTGTCTATACTAATTTCTCGCTCATTACTCATATGGGCCCAACTCAACCTGCTATTTGTTTGTGCTAGTGATCCTTCATATTGGCAAGAGAATCATAACACTTCTTGTTTCAGGCCAACCTATTATCTCCTTATACAAGGGATCCCTTGTATTGACTAGAGGGTTATAACAATTTTGCGATAAAAAGTAATTAATTATAGTAATGTTTGTGAGTGACCAACAGTGGTCCAGTTTTGATCCCTTGAGATACAGTCTCTTGTTTGGGCGACCATCTGTTAGGGTCGCAAAATATGGCTATCAGCATTGCTATAATTCTACGTGAGTGGTTCCATGTGACTTGAACCTTGGTTGAGTAGTTGAAAGTCTTCTTTCTTCTCCTGTCGATAGCAGCAGTTGTAGACAGTCAAGTCTGCCTGGTCAACATATGAATAGGTTTGAGTTGCTTGTCCCGTTATTCATTAACTTACTCCTGAAAATATTCACATTGGTCAAGCTTTTTAAGGGTTTAGTTGGTGGGCCTCCTGGCATCTGCCTTTCTTCTCCAATCTTCCGTATTATTTCCTTTCTCAATTTGGACTCTCAGGCTTGGATTTTGATGGTTGCCCACAGTTCCCTATGTGTCATTGAGAAACTTGTTCAGGGACTACTAGTCTTAGCAGGCAAGTCGGGTGTTCAATATTTAGGATCTTTTATTATTGCTATGATAATAATCTAATTTAAGGTCACAGCCTAGCCAGATGCAAAATTGAGGTATGAGACCTCCTTGTTTATGGGACAAGGGACCCCTGCACACAGAGATTTGACTGCTTGGTCTATGGAGGTGTACATACCCAACTCCCTTCAGATTCAAACCTTTGACCTCCACGGAGGAAACACATGTTCTTAACTATCAAGCCCATCCACCCAAAGCGCATACAATTTATATCCAAATATATACAAGAATTTTGAAATGGCATTTTTGAATTTAAATGAAACCTGTGAGTATTTGATGTAAAGCAGCACTTGGCATGTAATATATTTCCAGATTTCATTTTTTCTTGATCCTTGGACTCATTTTCTCTGATTTCTGATTTCTGGTGGCAACTTTTGCTTTTCACATTGGATGGGTGAAAATACATCTGATAGTATTTCATGTAAAGCAGCAATTTGCAGGCAATACATCTTCAAATTCCATCTTTGCTTGACTTGTTCCTTGATTCTTTTTGTCTGATTTCTAATGTGGGTTTATAATTAGCATGTCAAATTTCATGGTAAAAAATCTGGGAGTATTTAATGTAAAACACTGTTGGCAGGCAATTTATCTTGAGATTTGATCCTTGCTTGCAATTGTTATTTGCACCATCTGTGTCTGATTTATGATGTTGGTTTGATTTTTCTTCTGTGTTTTTCTTCAAACGTCATCTTCTAGATTGAAATCAATATCTTTGCATTTGAAAAAACCCATTTTCTGATCAATCAAAGTACGTTTAACTTTGTGCCTAATGGGTTTCCATGTATTACATCTAAGAAACAGTATTGATTCACATTTTTCTGCAGATCAGCCTGTTTGAGTGAAAATAGTCTGGAGTTTTATCGGTTAAGAGCTTCTAAATGGCAACAGATCAGAAATCACTAATCTACACATATGAAGCTCCATGGCAAATATATGGCATGAACTGGAGCATTCGCAAAGACAAGAAATTCCGTCTTGCTATCGGCAGTTTTCTAGAGGAATATAACAACAGAGTACAAATAATTCAACTAGACGAGGAAATAGGCGAGTTCAAGAATGATCCTAGACTGGCGTTTGATCACCCTTATCCTGCAACAAAGATAATGTTTATTCCAGATAAAGAATGCCAAAAACCAGATCTTCTGGCCACTACTGGAGACTATCTTCGAATATGGCAGATTCATGATGGTCGGGTTGAGTTGAAAAGCTTATTAAATAACAATAAAAATAGTGAGTTCTCTGCACCATTAACTTCTTTTGACTGGAATGATGCTGAGCCGAGGCAAATTGGAACTTGTAGCATTGATACTACTTGCACCATTTGGGACATTGAGAAGGAGGTGGTGGATACACAGCTGATTGCTCATGACAAGGAGGTGTATGATATTGCTTGGGGAGGACCAGGTGTTTTTGCTTCAGTTTCAGCAGATGGGTCTGTCAGAGTTTTTGATTTGAGGGACAAGGAGCATTCTACTATTATTTATGAAAGCTCCCAGCCAGAGACTCCATTGTTACGACTGGGGTGGAACAAACGGGACCCAAGATATATGGCTACTATTCTTATGGATAGCTCTAAAGTAGTTGTGTTGGATATCAGATTTCCAACTGTACCTGTTGCAGAACTTCAAAGGCATCAGGCAAGTGTTAATGCCATTGCATGGGCTCCTCACAGTCCTTGTCATATCTGCACTGCAGGAGATGATTCTCAGGCTCTGATATGGGAGTTGTCTTCCATTAACCAGCCTGTCGAAGGTGGCCTTGATCCCATATTGGCTTACACAGCAGCTGCTGAAATCAACCAATTGCAGTGGTCTTCCTCACAGCCAGATTGGGCTGCAATTGCATTTGCCAACAAGCTTCAGATTCTGAGGGTTTAAAATGTTTGGGATGCTACTTCCGTTTCCAATTGCATGCTTGAAAATTCTCTATCTGAGAATTGTATTTTTCCATGTCAACCACATTGGTAAGTGATTTGACAGACCCTTTAAGCACAGGACATGCTTCTGTCTGAAGCTTCTTATCTCATCCTCGTCTAGAGGTATTCATCAAAATATCTGTTTTTCAACTTGATTGGATTCCCAATGCCGTAGATTAAGCAGACTGTGAGAGGTGTATTATGCTTAATTTAGTAATCCTAATTATTTCTTTTACTGAGTTTGTATTTTTATACTAATCTATAATTAACTGCTGCAATTATTTGATGATAATTTCCACATTCGTGATATGAACACTTCCACAAAGGGAAGCTAAGCCTGAGGCTGAGCTTTAATACTATTGTAATTCTTTGATGGCAATTTGTGCATTCATGACATGAACTCTGTCAAACAGGGAAGCCAAAAGCCTGAGCCTGAGACTGAGCTTCAATAAAGGTGGATTCACTCAATCACCCAGGCTTAAAGCATTCTCTACTGTCCAGATGAAGTGATTCTGTCCCTATGAATAAAGTGGTTTCTTTCCCAAATTACCTAAATGTAGTGCCCAAGGCACACTGAAAATACCCAACCCCTCCCCTCATTACACTGCAGTCTGCTGGCTAGGCAGCTACAGAATGAAGGCAAGAGAACATTTCATGGAAGGTAAACAACCAAAAGTGCTTATGGATTTTCCTTATGAGCAATGTAGAAGATGGTTGAAAAATAGGATTGTAGGAGATTGTTTCATTGGCATATTGTCTTCTGGTGAGTAGAGCTTGTACTTTATAGATTTCACAAAAGTATTATAGATTAACAATGAAGTAAAAGGGACTCTCAAGGAGTTGGGTGGTGTTTAATTGTTTATGGTTTGTTTTGTGTCTTTTGTACTTTTAGAGGTAGGATGCATATGTCCGTATATGAGTATTCTTGTGATTGTTACTATGGAAATAAGACAATTTGATTGGCTGAAAGGATTTAGCATAGATTCATTTACCTTTTTGTTAGTATTTGGGACTTGTCCAATATTTGTTTTGGTGATATGGAGATTACCCAAAATATCCTTTCTTGGAACCTTATGAAATTGAATCTGTCTAAATCATAAAAATGGCTTGCCATAACTCCAGACTAAATTCCTCTAGACTGCATAAACATGGCTCATAATATCTCTAACACCAATGTTTCCAAAAGTTCTAGGATGTTAACCTCCATCTTAAAAAATTGGTTGGTCACACATCCCAGTCCATTAGAGGGATTTGTTAACTTCCCCATCAGAATCTTTGTAGAGACATCTCCATTTTCTTACAGCCTGCAGTCAATGGGGAAATGCAAGAGGGGCAGAAGATATGACCAATTACCAGAGTTCCATCAATGATGGTAAGTTTCCTGGCACAAGGGAAGGTCTTGAGAAAACTATTTTTGAAGCTTGCATAGAAACTTGTTTAGGACCCATCTCTATTGCTCAGCTAGAAGAACATTTATTGCAAAGAGATATCCTAAATATTTGATAATCTACCCTGGTTGGATTGATTTCCATTTCTGTCGCAGCCAATTAAGATAAATTGAACAAGTTCCCACATCCTTGTTTTGTCAAGGAGTTGAAACAATGAATTTATGTCCTAAATTAGGATGTATTTTTTATTGCTTCTTATCACATTGTTTTAATGGTCTAGAGTAAAGAAAGCTTTGGGTGTTACCATCTATACATGCATAGGGTTTTGAGGACTGGAGTTAGAGGAGGATGATCTCATTCTTTGATGGATGATTTTATTTTTGATGGACTTATCTACATATCTTGATGCATTATCTGTTAGAATATGAATGGATGTGCTTGTTTTACCATTGACAATACTATTGTCACCCAACCATAGGCCGAGGCCACCCTCCGAGCACCTTAACCTTGACAAAGAATCATTCCGGAAGCAAACCCTAGGCTAGATAGCTAAACAAAGGGTAGCGCACCTTTCCCCAAGGATAGCGCATCAACAAGAGCTGATCAGATAGTCCAAACCCTAACCAAGAGATAGTCCAAGCCAAACGTGATCTGCTAGCTACAACAACTGCAATGGCAGCTCTCCTCAAACCTGCGCACAAAACTGGGCACTGCAGTGCGCACAAGTGCTGCTCTACAATTCTAAGACTGCCTGCCAGAATGAGAACTGGCCTCCTGTATTTATACTATTCTGGCTAACTGCCTGGGTCGACTTCTCATTCTGGGTATTTGTTTGTTCAGTATATATTAATTCTTCTGGCCGACTTCTTCTCTTGAAGGCTAATAACCTAATATAAATTATCCTTTTGAGCCGACATGTCTTCTAGGGTTATTAGCGAACTCATTAGGGTTTATTCTTGCTTTCCAGAGTATTCTATTCTCGTCAAATTTACACGTGGAGGTAAATACCTCCCGTAGCTACCATAATATCAACACTCCCTCCTAGCTAGGGAGGTATTACAGGTAATGGTCTTGACCACGAACATACCATTCACCCGGTAGCATCAACATAGACTATCTCATGACTAGATCATGAGCACCATCATCACCATCAGTATCATCAGCCATATCATCTCTCGAAACCATACTCCATCTGAGTAATTAGACATGATGCTGGATAAGTCACTCACACCACAGAGTGATACAAGAGCCATTCTTCTAATCTGGATATATGTCCTAGAAGAGTAAATGTTCTGACCATTTTCCGTCTGGGAAATCTCCGTTCTTTGATCATCCATCTAGCTGATAATCATTTCCAATACTGCTGATAGTCTTCAAGGCAATCGGAATAAAATAGAACACAACTGTGTCTATCCATAGTAGTACATAACTACAATCCAGTGGTACACTACCACACCAAGTAACACACAAGTACTTGATCAAACAG
>ML776993.1:937223-962187 GCA_009831015.1 Picea engelmannii
AGACTCATTACTTGTCCAATGTTTCTGACTGAGAAGAGGTTTGTTAGGGCATCGTACATCTTCGATGAGTCAAGATGGGAGATGTAGGGTATCAAGTGGTCTTTTATAGAATCCACTATGATACTCATGGCATTGATGTCACCCTCTTTGAACTTCTCCATAGCTGCAACGTTCTGCGGTTCCTTCTCTTTCCCTTCTTCAAACTCGGGTTTCACGATCTTTCCTTTCACGATATCCAACACTTTATTTTTGGCAAGGATGAGATCAATCCTTGTCTTCCATGCTCTGAAGTTAGAAGCTCCATCTAACTTGTTCTCTGACTTCATAGAGTAAGTCATGGTTGCTTTGACTTGGTCAACTCTAGATTTGACCAAAAGCTCAAACTTCACGTCTTGGCTTTCTGAGAGTACCAGGAGATGCGCTAGGCTAGGGCGCACTGATCTATCTAGAGATTAGGTCAATCCCTTCACTTAAGGTGCCTCAACAAGAGGATTAGGGTTTCTGCAACTGCACCTGCTAGTAACCCTAGTGGCAGTGCTATGGTGACTGCTCCTGCTAGAAACCCTAGCGGTAGTTCTTCAACGAGCTTAATATCCTTACGGCTATGTTTCCTTCCAGCGGTTAGACTGAATGAAGGAGGTGTGGGCCCATAACCTGTTAGAATATGAATGGATGTGCTCGTTTTACCATTGACAATGCTATTGTCACCCAACCATAGGCCGAAGCCACCCTCCGAGCACCTTAACCTTGACAGAGAATCATTCCGGAAGCAAACCCTAGGCTAGATAGCTAAACAAAGGGTAGTGCACCTTTCCCCAAGGATAGCGCATCAACAAGAGTTGATCAGATAGTCCAAACCTTAACCAAGAGATAGTCCAAGCCAAACGTGATCTGCTAGCTGCAGCCGCTGCAATGGCAGCTCTCCTCAAACCTACGCACAAAACTGGGCACTGCAGTGCGCACAAGTGCTGCTCTGCAATTCTGAGACTGCCTGCCAGAATGAGAATTGGCCTCCTGTATTTATACTAATTCTGGCGAACTGCCTGGGCTGACTTCTCATTCTGGGTATCTGTCTGTTCAGTATATATTAATTCTTCTGGTCGACTTCTTCTCTTGGAGGCTAATAACCTAATATAAATTATCCTCTTGAGCCGACATGTCTTCTAGGATTATTAGCCAACTCATTAAGGTTTATTCTTGCTTTTCGAAGTATTCTATTCTCGTCAGGTTTACACGTGGAGGTAAATACCTCCTGCACCTACCATAATAACAACATTATCTTCCATTTAGAATCATTGCTGAGGCATATTTCACACTGCTAGGGTGAAGTTGCATGGCAAAGTTGCATTTTTAGCACGAGGAGGACATCATAGGCACATTGTTCAAGGTCAAGGAGCCTATTTGAGGAGAGTGCTTCACTTTTTAAAGAAGATTTGTCATTGCAAATTCTCAAAGGCACACTGTTTAAAAAGCATGTTGATAATATCTTGATTGGTCAAAGGGTCAAAAGGAGAAATGCACAAGAAAAGAGGAGCTCTCCACCTTCTTTGGGATTTTTATTGATGTTTTTGGAGAGGAAGTTGCTAGAAGACCTCTCATGAAGAGCGCTTACCTTGAATATAAATTTAAAACCCCTTTCATGATGGATCCATAACCTTCTAGAGTGTTCTCTATGATATTTTATTAGAAAGTTTATCAAAGAAGCTTCGAGAAGAAACACCCCTTATAGATGTTTCTAGAACACACTGTTCTTCACATACAGGGAGGGCACCCCACATAGAAGTATCTAGAAGCTCCTCTAGAAGCATGCCTACTTAGAAGTCTCTAGAAGAGGGTGCCCCAGGAGTTTCTAGAGAATTCTATGGGCTGTCAATGGAACTATAAAAAAGAGTCACATCCTCATTTGCAAGGTGTGTTTTCATGGTGGAGAAATCTGAAATACCCTAGGCTATGGGGCTGCAAGTTGAAGATATCTTTGCAATATTTGGAGCTTATTGTCGACATATTTAGGGTTATCCTCTTGTATTGTAAGGATGCTGTTATGTGCTTTGTTTTCTCTTCTTTTCTGGAAAATATTTCTACTGTTACAGGGTTTGTTATCCAGCATAGGAGCCCTGAAAGTGTGACCTGTTGTCCTCTTAAGGCTTATTAATATCAGATCTGGATTGAGTTATGTATGGGGGCTTTTATTCAATAGAAGATTGTCTTTTTACTTGATATATTTAGCTTTGATATAACTTGAGGCAAGTTCTTAATGGAAGTACTGTAGTATCATTTTTAGCTCTGTACATTGGCTGTAAGTGTAATTTGCAGACCTGTTATAACTGAAAATACTGCTATTTGTGGCATGTTGATTGGTTTAATGTGTTTCATAATCAAGTTTACAACTCAATTAAGTGTTTTTGACTCCATAGCCCAGATAAGGCACTCATTTACTAGAATTCACCACCATATATATATTGAAGACTTCAAATTTTCTGTATTGCCAAATCTGATATTAATTATTTGGTTTTAAGGGCAAATTGGCAATCCTATTAGGGAAACCTCCCTTGTGCTGGAAAAGAACTAGCCTAAAGCGAGGGCAGTGGCCACTGGCCACTGATGTGGCAATTAGTGTCACTTCTAAATTGCCCTGGGATTTGTGCTTGGTGATTGGACTTATCTTTTGTGCAAATCTTGAAAGTAACAGGTAGCATGGCTTGTTGGAACACGGAAAACTTTTGAAAACTAAGAATGGTCATTAAGGTTGTCATTAGTTATTTATGGATATGGCAATGTTGTCCTTTGGGAAACCATGCAATATTTTTAAGTGGATGGCTTAAACCTTGTACGAGTAGTTAGTGATGGATGTTGTTGAAATATGTGTTTAATCTTACATCAAGTGCATGTCTTCTTGTGCATAATTTTTAGGATGAGCAGGCATATACATGATTACAAATTATCACGTTTTTTTGAAGCTTTAAGTGTATCTTTTACGTAGTTATCTAAAACCCTTTATGAGCTTTTCAGTGTTCAGATCTTTTGAAGTCAAAGTCCACATATCATTAAGACCCTCGGGGCTGAACCCTGTGTTGATCTTGAAGCGACATATTAATAACTCTAGACTTGCCTTGTTAGCTATGAAGAACAAGGACTCCTAGGATGGAGCAGATTAAGAATTTACTCGCCTGGTTAGCTATAAAGAACAACGACTCCTAGATGAAGGTTAGGAAAAATACAAAATTGTCAAAGGATCTACCTATGACTACCAGCTATTTACTAGTTATAGTTAAATGTTTGTTGCTATACAATTAGAAAGAGCAGAAGTGAAAGGTCAAATAAGGTGAATCTATCAGATTTAGCTAAGCATTGATTTGCAAATGTGATTTAGCTAAGCAATGATAATAACAATTTTGTACCCAAGCAACAGCCATTTCAAGACAGTAAATGTTATTCACAGAAAAAATAGATGTCTAGACTTTGCTTATGGCGAGTAGCTAATGCGTTAATCAATAATCAAATGTTTGTGGTTATAAAATAGTAACGGAAGGAGAATGGAAGGGTTAGGAGGTGAGAATACTCATAAGTGCTTGTACAAGAGGAATCACTGAGATTTAGATAAATTAACAGAACAAGATGTCAATCTATATACATCGACAAAACATTTCCAGTATTTAGGTCTATTTTTAAAATAAGTTGGACAATAAAGTGCGACACGTGAGGCCCATTGGGGGAACCCCTAGAAATATTAATTGACATTCCAAATCTTAAGAAAATGTTAAAGGGACATCGCTTGATAGAAGCCAAGGATTATTTTAATCATGAGGAAACCAATTGGTGTGACATAACAGCTTTTCATGGCTTGGTATATGGAATTATTCTTTCAAATACCTTTGGGAGGAAGCATGGACTCTAAACAGAAATTAGATAGGACCTACTCCGTAAAGAATCATGGGAAATTTTCATAATCAAAGGGTTCCATGCAAATGGAAAACACAATTTTCGCAACAAAGGAATTTTACCAAGACATTTATAAGGGTATCTAGTTCATGTAGTGAAGATTTCAGGTTCACAATAAAGGAATTTTACCAAGACATTTATAAAGTTGTTTAGCTCATGTCTTGAAGATTTTAGGTCCATTGGAGATGTGTAGGGTGGACTTATGCTCTATGAAAGGAATGTAAGATTCCGGGTTCCACAATAAAGGAATTTTACCAAGACATTTATAAAGTTGTTTAGCTCATGTCTTGAAGATTTTAGGTCCACTGGAGATGTGTATGGTGGAGTTATGCTCTATGAAAGGAATGTGCTTTAGTTTGGAGGCTCCTTCATAAAGCTTTGATGCTTATGGTCATAAGAATTAAATGGAATGCTCAATGCCCTCTTATTTGTAGTGATTCTTAACCCTTAAAATTGAATCACAAACAAGATCTCTCAGAGTAAGAAATTCCCTTAATTATATATATCAAAAAACCTATAAGGTAGGACAACACCATACAATGATCATTTTATGGAAGGATTAACTCTTGTTCACTTGCCTCTTCAAGGGGATAACCTCCCAATGAGCTAAACTCCAACATTCTCACATTTAACCTTTGTGCTCTGGATATGCTTCATTGAAACTTGCAATCTTTTAGCCACATTAACACTAATGAAATTATACTTGCTACTAGGGTTTATAGGAATAATGATCTTCTCTCACTGAAGACATCCATGACCTTGCAATAAGGTCTCACATGAAAATAAACTTTTACGACTCTCTTTATCCTTTTTTGTGGCATGAGACCACTTGTTTAAAATTTCTTTTTCATATTTTTCATCTAAAAGTTCCATAATCTTGCCATAGTCAAGTGAATCACACCTTATGGAATCATCAACTTTTAAATTAATGATGAGCCAATCTTTCCAACTCTAGCCATAGTGACTTTGTTTCTTTTATGCATTCTTCAATGCTACAACCATCAATTTGTCTTGTAAAATACATCATTATTGTGGAAACCTGAAAATAGAACTAGGGTTTTGAAGAAATAACTTACTTTTCAACATAGCTACTTTGTGCAACAAGGGTTTTAGGGTGGTGAACTTGAAATGATCATAACTATCTCAAGAATCTCTATAATGACCCCAATTCTGAAATGCCACAATCACTTTGCTTTTACTGGCACTGATACTGTTGGTCCTGAGATTAAACTTAAGGCTCAAAGGATAATGTCAGGCATCAAGAAAGTTTATGAGAGTGTATTTTTAAAGTGTTTTTTCTACCTTAGTTATATGAGAAAAAATTCCTTAGATGGAACTAACAATTTGACAGCACAGAGGCCGTTTTTCGTGTCTGAGTCAAAATTGTAATATTGAATGGAGTGAGAGAAAGATACAAAATTGTTAAACAGAGTAGGGCATCAATTACTGAAGAGTCCTACCTTGTTGCAGTGGAAGAAAGAGATAGTGTAACCTTGAATAAAGTATAAAATGCAGGAATCTATACAACAAACAAGTCTTGATTTATTCACAGTAAATGCAAAGGAAAAGCTGCTTACATAATAAATAATTGATACCATAAGATTACAGTAGTTGTTGTACTAAATTGAAATCAAACATTTATCAAGGAATACGTAAAGAAATGTTGTGAAATGGAAAACAAATAACACATAACCCACATTTGAACAAAACTTGGAATCTTTGTCTGCACTTGTATTGATTCTCTGTAAGGAGAGTTTTCTCTATTACAATTGGTAAGAAGCAGCCCTAAATAAGTCTTTAATCTATGTATTTATACAGAATGGTCTCAACCCAAATGGTTGGACTTCTCATAATAGTAAATACTACAATATGTAAAACTGAAAGGTTCCATAAGCAACCCCCTCTGTCTCTTCGTATGCTGACAGAGACGTTTCTTCTCCTCCTTTAGCTTGGAAACAACTAGCATCTGGTCATGATCTGTGTGAGTAGTATGTACATGTTGTCTTACTTGTTTCCAGATGTGTTTGCTTTCCCAAATTCGACACACTGGATGCATCTACTCACTAACTGTACCACCAACCCAGAAGGTTCTGTTGCTTCATTTGCTTAAAAAATGTATAGCTTCTTTTCCATCTGAGACAACCTCTCCCGTATCTTCTTTGCTTCCAAAGATGTGGCCTATAGCTGCAAACTGGGATCCACTATTCATTTGTTTATTTGGATAAGATCGATTTGGTTCATTTGTTGGATGGTTGTCCGGGTTTCTTCTTTGCTTGTCTTAGAATTTTGTTGATTTTTTGCTATGTCAATCTGCCCCAGGGCCTCGAGGATACTATCTCCTTCAACGTCAAGCAACCCTTTGTCTAGTGAAGACAATGCTTCTTCACAAGCTTTATTTACCTCTCTGGCCAATCTTTTGCTTTCGGCCATATTTGTTTCCCAGGGTTTCAAAATTATGTCACCTCGGGTTTGCTCAGAAAGAGACAATCGAGGAACCTTTGATACATCATCTTTTGGTATTAGTAAGACAACATCCTGAAACTTAGCCCGAGCTGCAAGGGATTCTCTTTCTTTGATGTAAATGTTATTCAGGGAAATGTCTACCACCCGATAACAATTTTGAATGGCTTCTACTTTCGTAAAAAGATCTTGCTGGGCTGATTTCATCTTTTCATGTACTTCCAGTGCCTGAGCTTGGAAAGATGCCATCTTCACTGCTGTACCTTCAGCCAAGTCTATTTTGGCTTGTAGTTGCTTGATCAATTCTTCCTGTTGAATGGCTAATTCTCTATTGGCTTCTCGTTCCACGGTCATCATCTGGTCTTGCAACTGCTTTACCAACAAATTTCTCTGTTTTAGCTGCTCCACTGGATTTTCTACTGAACATTGATTGGCCATGGCAAAGACACCTAATGAGCCTGCCATTTCCCTGGCTAATTCTGTATCATCTAGGCCCTGTCCATCATACAACATTCTTTGCCTTTTGATTGTTGCACCGTCTTTTTGATATCTTTCTATCTTAACTATAGCCCTTCTCTTCTTACTGAAAAAGAAGTCTGAAGGAGACATTTCTTCGGTTGAAATCAGAGTAAGGTCTTCTATAAATATGACTTTAGCATTTGGATTTCCTTGACTTGACTGTAAAGGTGTTAATGACATAATGGGGCTACCTATCTCTGTGGATTGTTGTTGCCCTGCTGTGTTTGCAGCTGGTTTATCTGGTGTGGACAACGATGTATCCTGTCGTTTTTTCAACAAAGCTTCACGCTGAGCTTTCGTTTGAGTACTCTGCGGGTTTGATAATGCAGTCTCCACTTTCGGTATTGAGACTTCGACATCCTTCAGATTTCCCTCAGTACTCTATTTGTCAGAAATTCCTGCCTCCAAACCCTAAGCTGTAGCTTCCTATGTAGATGAAGGTGTTATTGGTTCTCCCTGTAATACCTTTGGCAAACTAATTTTTCTGTTCTTTTGAAAACTGTAAAAACTGGCTAGTTGATCTGGAGACAAAGTTCAGACTCTGCTCAACACTTCCTCATATGACCTGGCTCCCCTGAATATTTCATCCGGTGGGGAAATCTCGTGCACATACTTCTTTAAATTGTATTGAGCCAGGTGAGTTTCCACGATCTTTTGGGGATCATGCCTCTTAAACTCGATATCAACTAACTTGACGTCTTCTAGAGCCGCGACCTCTACTTTCGAATGGTTGAACTCTTGCAAGGAAAACATACCAACCTGAAGAGGGAAGGTTGGCCACACATTTTTTTGGGCCGCTTTTAATTCTTTACTGATGCCTCTTGTTATGGTTTGATAAGCCACCTCGGCATACCAGTCGATTTGGAAAAAACTTTGGAAGAGCATGGGGGGGAACTGAGCACCCAAAAACCCTGATGTAGGAAATTTTTTCCTCAATATACCAGTCCGCTATTTTTCCCAGGTTGGCCATGATTTTATCTGAAATCCTGGGGGGTGGGCAACCTTATAGGGTGAAATGAATCGACACTACTACATAATGACATATTTCATAGAATAAATCTCTGGCTTTGTCCTCCCACAGCTTGGAGTGATAGAACTGGATAGGCTCGACGCTGGTCAAGCTCTAGCTCTAGCTCATTAGAGGGAAATGAGTCATAAAACAAATGGCATCCATGATGTATGCCGACATGTAGAAAGGAGGAGGTTGCCCTTTGGATTTTTCCAATTGGTATCCTGTGATTTCCTTGGCCAGGTTGTCTGATAACATCTTGGCCCAGTTGAAAGAGTAGCCTTCGACTACTTCATGCATAATTGGTGTCCATGTCAATAGGAAATGAGATGAATCATTTTTCCCAAATATTTTGCATAGAATCATAGCCACATAGATCATATGGGCGTCTAACGATGTTGTGGCATATATGCCGTGGGTGTCGGCTCTGAATTTCTCAGGGTGCCCCCACAAATCCTTGATTAAATCAAGATAGTTTTTCCCATACTATGTGCACTCTTGTTGGTCAAACTCCATTAGGAATGCATCATTGTAACTATATTTAAAAACAAAGGATAATTTATACATTACTTGTATATGCTCCGGTCGAAAAGATCCAACAACAACTTTCTGTGAATTGTAAATGCTCCTGGTTGCAATGTCAACGTTCTCTAGGGCCCAACCTATCATGTCGTTATAGAGCATGAGCCTCAGCCGTGCGACTATTTTGTGTAGCTCTGACTGAGCTATGTCCCTGAGCTTGGTTGCATGAGTTTTGGTTACTTCTTCACCTGAATCCTCTGGGCAATTTATTAGCTCGTATTGTAGAACATCGAACACCTGTGTCCAGGATTTCATGGTATCTATGGCTCTTGGTGATGTGTCTGACAGAACATCTGTATTCGGGTTTACGCTTTCACCAGTTGCTTTGGCCATCTTTCGTGGTGCCATGCTATTGATGAAAACATAACTGGAGTACCTGTTACAAGGGAATAAGTGAGCTTTCTCAGTTGGCTAAAACTTGCTATTCTGTGAGAATGAAGATGGAATTCAAAATCTGATATTCTTATTACCTTAAGCGCATTGATTTTTGAATACCTTTACTGACGACAAATTCATTTACCTTAATGAGAAAATCTAAGTGGCGATCTGCAATCTATATTAGAATCATTACCGTAGATTTGTGATTAATGCCATAAATATCGGCGGTTCGCGATCGAGAACTTTGGATGAAATGGGTTAGAAAATCTCCGAAATGCGAATTCACGAATGATTAATTTCAAGATAATATTCTTAACACATTAATTAATCGTGTTTAACTTTAAGTGTTTGCGGGTGTTTGGACTTGGGAATTTTTAACAATAACTCGAGATAGAATTCCCAAAGCCCGAAACTGCGAAAAATAATCACAAGATAATCGTTTTTAGATTTAATTAACCCCGTTTAAGTTTGAAATGTTTCGGGGGTTTGGACTTCGGAAAGTTCAAGACGTGATGGGTGATAAACATCCGAATTTCCGAATTGCGAAGTTATTCACTGTCTTTTAACCGAGATTAACTTAGTTGATTAAGCTCTAATATTTTGGCATTTACTGCTTCGTGGATTGTCAAGTTAACTTTTATTAAATTTACGAAAGGCCACTGCTCGAAGTGAGGTGTCAAATATGATGTTATTTTTGGTGATATATCAAGACTCAGGAAGGTACATGTGTACTATGACTAGGATCCTTTAGACACTTTTCGGGTATCGGGACTTCTAAAGTTATGACTTGTTGAAATGCCCGAGGCACGAAGCTCCGAAGCGGCCTCTAGTGATTTAACTCTTTAACCATTTGGCGACTCCACAAATCCGAAGAGATTTAGGATCGTTCAATCAAATGGAAGACTTCACAGACGACTTATATCACGTGCGCCTTATACTTATTTAACCAGAAATGAAAATTCTTTAAAGTCAAAAAATTTAGAAATATATATGTTCCGACATAGGCTCCTTCTGGGGATCACGTCTCCCTGCGAGGCGTGGAAGAATAATAGACCAAGTGCCTTTATTGGGTAAATGGAGTTATCATCGTATTTCTGTGAAATACCTTTGGGAAAAAAAAATCATATAGAAAGGAAATGAACTTCAACTGAATCTCAGAGAATCTTCAAAACACAGTCAATTATTTATCAAGAAGTCAGGCTATTAATAGTTTCCTTTTCTTGAAACCGATTTCGGATTTGTTTAAGATAATCAAAACAACTTTAACCGAACTATCAGACTCTGGTCGATTTTGTTCGCATCAAGGCAAAGCAAATTTAACAATTTAGTTAGGGAGTCCCTTGTTGGTTTAGAATGTAAATCTTGTCGAAAAGAGAACTAGCTACCAGAGTACATTATGTACATATATAACAACCTTGCAGATATAATAGACATTGCTTCATTGCTAGTGAGCCTGTTCAGTACCCCGGTGAAGTTATCTACATTTCCCATTGAATTTTCTTTCACCACTTCAATTTGCGCTTTGCTGAGATGAGGGAAATCATTTAAATGAATTTCCTTTCATCATCTCTTGGGACAAAATGGGAGCAATCGAATTTCAAATTTCCTTTCACCATTTGTCTTGGACTAGATGGGGGCAATCAAATTATGAATTTCCTTTCACCATCTATCTTATATTTTAATATTTCTGAAGTAGAGGCAATCAATTCATATGCATCATACGAGGGATGATATCTTCTTATAATTTAACAATGAAGGTCTGTCAACCCATTTTGATTTACTACGGATTAATTCTCTCCCGACCTTCAATACACCTTCGCCTATAGGGAATATCTCATGGGGATTTTTTTATTTTCCGGGGATTTTCCTTGAGCGAAACTTAATCAGTTTAAATCTGTTAGAAAGACTAAAGTTGCCAGGATTAGCTTAGACATACTTTCTTTCAGTTAGAAATCAGAGGAATATAAAGATTTTTGCCTAATCTTGTTTTGAAGATTTGGGTTTTTAAGCTCCTTGAGTCAAGGCAAAATTCTTTCTTTCTATGAAGGTTTAAGACTAGGTAGTAAAGACCAGAATAGAGTAAAATCTCGGAGATAGGCAAAATGAAATAGAACGAGGATTGAGAGGGTTTGGCACCAAAGAATCTCATTTTCATACAGTCCATTTTTCGATTACCAGTTTCTTTTCTTTTCATTTTTATCTGGAGGTTTTCAGATTTATGCTTTTCTGATCTTTGATCAGGTAATCATTTTTTCAAGAGTAGAACCTTGTTAAGATTTGATAAGACTCTTGTTGGCATTTTATCTTAAACAATAAGCATAGAAGTTCATACCTTGGATTTCGTTTATATTTTCAATCAAACCAATTATTAGTTCGCCACCTATTTTGAGAGAAAACAAATATTTTGCAAACTGAGCATTGAATTCTGATACATTCTTACTTCTTGTCTGATGATAGATATTCTGCAAAAGAGAAATAATCAGAGACTTCCGCAAAGTAGAAATGATATGTAGTACAAATATTTTATTTTTATTTTTTCGGAGTATTAAATAAAACTAGGTTTATTAAAAATAAAAAGTAAACTTCAGGTAACCTACGAAAGAAAATGAAGTTGCGAAAGTAAACGAAAACCAAACCGGTATATACAATGGTATTATGAAATATGTTTATTGCATGAAATGTTTTGGATAACACTCGTTAATAGGGGTGTAAAAAGTTTTCCCATCGAGATTCTCAAGTAGGAATGAATTCTTCCCTTCTGTAGATGCAATCCTTAATGGCCAGAACCATAGGTGATCAAACTTACCATGTTTTCCCGCATCTTCTTTTCTAGCATCCCACTTCAAAACTAGATCACCAGGAAGGAACTCCCTGTCTTTCACTTTTTTATCAAAAAGGGATTTCATATTATCTTGATATTTTTGAAGTCTGTCATCAACTTCGGACCTGTTTTGCTGGACTTCGATTATCTGGTTATAGATAATCCTCCTCGTTACATCATTTGGCTCTTTGTTTGCGTCTTGCCATAGCTTCATTACTAGAAGAGCTAGATTAATAGGGGTGACAACGTCGGTGCCATAAACCATTTGGAAATGAGACATACCTATTGATTTCTTAGTGTCGATTCGGTTTGCCCATAGGACGTACCTTAGGTGAATGTGCCAAGCCTTCTTATTCTCCATTAATACTTTCTTGATTATATTCATCAAACTTTTGTTGGACGATTCAACCAACCCGTTTCCCTGAGGATAATAGGATGTAGAATGTCCCATCACAATGTTGTATTTTTGACAAAAACTTATCACTACCATAGATTTGAATGCTTGGGCGTTGTCCGTAACTATCTTCCGGGGACAACCAAATCTGGGTAGAATGTTCTCTTCCAAAAAGTTTATAACTACCGAATCCGTGGCATTCCGAGTTGGAATGGCCTCCACCCATTTTGTGAAATAATCTGTAGTAGTTAAAATCCACTTATGTTGGGCGCTTGACTGTGGGTGGATTTCTCCGATGAAGTCCAGACCCCATTGTTGAAAAGGAGCCTCTGTTTTGACTGGGACCAAAGGTAGTGCATGAAGCTTTTGCGTGCCAGAGAACAATTGACAAGGGTTGCAGGCTCTGACCTTAGCGTTCACATCAGTAAATAACTTAGGCCAATGATATCCAACTCTCAGGATCTTGTAGGCCGTGGTCCTCCAGGTGTGATGTCCTCCACACACTCCTTTGTGAAATTCATTTATGACATCCTCTGTTTCAGGTTCTGTCAAACAACGTAGCAATAAACCTAGGGGGTCTTTCTAGTACAATCATTCTTCAATAATACACTACTTAACTGCATGTAGTTTAAATGTTCTTGCTTTTGATGGAGTCATATCACTCATACACTAAAGGGTGAGTAGATACGAAACGATATCGTGGTACTAGTCAGAGGAATAAAATTTATCCTCGATACGAGTTGTAGGGGTTTGATCATCAAGTTCTCCTATGTTTGGAATAGGTCCATGTGATTCTAGATGATTTATCCCAAGTGTTCTGAAATTCGACTTTGCTAATAACTTCGCCAGGCCCTGACCTTTGAATAGCTTGGTCGGTTTTACTTCCATATCGAATTCTTGAATTTTGACTAACCACCGACCTCTCCTACCATCACTGTCTGGTTTTACCAATATATATTTAACAGATCTTGTTGGCACATAGGCGATTATTTTGGAGTGCAATACATATCTTCTGAAATCTTTGAGAGCTTTCACCATCGCATAAGCTTGTTTTTCCAGTATATCATATCTTAACTCAGCATCTCTGAGACTTTTACTGAAAAAGGTGATCGACTGCTTGGAACCTTCTTCATTCTTTTGGAGAAGCACTGTTGCGATAATATGTTCTGATGCGAAAGAAACGATCAGGAATTCCTTAGTATAGTCAGGACTAGCTAATACTGGAGCTTCGCTTATAGTTTTCTTAACTCGCTCGAATGACGCTTTAGCTTCGACATTCCATTTGATTTCACTGTCTTTCTTCAACATATCTGTAATTAATTTGACAATTTCAACAAAGTTAGGGATAAACCTTCTCAAAAAATTTATTTTACCTAAAAAAGACTAGATTTCTTTTTTATTTCTAGGAATTTTTATTGTGTCAACAACCACGATTCGCTTGGGATCGACCTTTATTCCATCTTTCGAAACTATATGACCCAAATGCTTGCCTTCTTGCATAGTGAAATGAGATTTTTTAGGGTTTAGAGACAAACCAAATTTTCAACATTTCTCAAAGGTTTGTTTGAGATGAACCAGATGTTCTGCATCATAATTCGAGAAGACTGTTAGATCATCTAACTAAATCACAACAAACTTATCCCTTTCACCAATGAAAGCTATATCCATTGCCCTTTGGAAGGTGGCCCCAACGTTCATCAAACCAAACGACATTTTGTCATACATGAAAGTTCTCGATGGAGTAGTGAATGCAGTTTTTTCTTTATCATCTTCGTGGACAACAATTTGGTTATAACATGAAAAACCATCGATCATTGACATTCTGTTAGCTCCTACTACTTTTTCCAAGACATGATCCATTTTTGGCAGTGGGTAGTTATCCTTCAGGGATGACCGATTTAAATTTCTGAAATCTACACAAAGCCTAATTTCTCCACTTTTTTTCCTAACAGGTACCAGATTTTCTACCCATTCAAAATATCTAAGTGGAACAATAATCTTTGCGTCAAGAAGCTTCTTGACCTCTCTTTCTATTATAGGTAAGAGGATAGGATTGATCTGTCTCAGCTTTTGTCTAAAATGTTTGATACCATGCTTCAAAGGAATCTTATGTTCAATCACAGAGGTATCATAATTTTTTAAATCATCATAAGACCAGGCAAAGACATCTTTGTACTTTTAAAGCAATTCGGCATACTTACTCTTCACATGATATGGGAGATATTTAGATAACTTGACTATCTTAGGTTCTTCTTTAGTTCCTATGTCATAGTCTTGAACCTCCTCGGGCTGAGGGTGCAGGGTAGATTTCAAGGGTATGTCATCTTTGTCGAACAACCTTTCTAAGGGTATCAGACCTCTGGGGATCTGATTATTCTTCAGTACAAGCATTCTGTGATTTGCGATCTTATCCTGAAATTTTTCAGAATCTTCTCCTTCCTGCATGGTCCAGATAGGATCGTTATGGTTTTCTTGGTTTATATGGGTCTCGGAGAATTCATCCACCATTTCTAGAAATTGTTTGATCTGCTCGTCATCTTCAAAGACCTGCTAGTGTTGCACATTATTTGGGATTGAAATTCCGTGTCTCATTTCTATATGATACTTCAACTTTAGGACAATAGGAGGTATAAACGTCACAACTGCTTTGGCTAAGGAATCTACTTGTTGATTTTACATTCTGGGAATGTGATGAATGTTAAATGATGAGAATAAATTCTCAATTAGATCCCAGGCACAATTTCTATATGACCTCAACCTTGGATGTTTAGCTTGATATCGATGCTTTATTTGTTTTACGATAAGTTCTACATCACTATAAACTATTAGATTTTCAATTTTTAGTTTCCTGGCGACCTCTAATCCTAAGACTAGAGCTTCGTATTCACATTTATTATTAGTATAATCAATATCCCACTGTAATCTGTATGAAAAGGGGATGACATATTTATCTCTAGGTGCAACAAGTAACACTCCTGCCCCTACCCCTTCGCAGGACAAAGTGCCATCAAAAAACATTTTCCAAATTCTGTCCCTACTATTTACACTTTTATGTGGTTTTTCTATTTTTCTATTTTCTTCTTCTATACAGTCGTCAAAATCATCATCTAAAGATAAAATACAATTTCCTAGATCCTGATCTGCAACATAGACTAGATAATTATTTGGGTTCTGGGGTCACTTACAGTGTATGCCAGTCTAGTCTCCCTGTACATTCGAGTGAATTGTCCACCAAAAATTGGGATTGTAGCATATGTCATGTCCAATTGAAGTGATCCTCCGAGTTTTGCGCCCCAAGACCTGGATAAAAACATGCCATACTTGGCAGGGACGTCAACAACAACTACATCCATTATGATACTTTTTACATGAATCTGTGCAAGATTCACTACCAGATCCTTAATCATGCCGAGACATTTAACTTTTCTTGAATCACAATAATATAAGTCTTGATAAGGTCTAGTGATTTCAAAGCCCAAATTTTCCATGATAACTTTAGGCATTAAGTTGTGAGAGGTCCCTGAATTTAACATGCAATTATGAAGTAAGTGATCATGCACAGTTAAGGTAATATAAAAAGGGGCTACAAAATCTCTAACATTTTCAATGTGTAGGCCAAACATAATCGTAGGCTTTTCATCTTGTAAATTTATCACGTCTGCATGACATTCCACATCAGAGAAATTAATCATTTTAGCAATCTGCTTTTTATAAATTGGATTCTTAGCCAGCTCAACCAGAGGCATGGGGATTTTAATCTTATTTATCTCATTCTCTAAACTGAAACCTCCGGCTGTTTTTTCGACTTCTCTGTTGGACACTTGTGCTTCTTTATTCTTTGTTTTCTTTGTTTGCGTTTCTCAAGTTTCAACCATTTTGGTTTGGGTAGATTGTTTTTCAACTAGTGGTTTAGTAACAACCGCCTCATTCTCTTTTTTTCTTGATAAAATATTTTTGGGTGGACCCTTTTCAGTATTCGTTTCTCTGGGCCTCAAATTATACTTCTGTTGAAGCTTGACCATTATGGAGTCAATGATTCCTTGATAAAAAGACTCTCCCAAATTATTTATGCTTTCCTCGTTACTAGACAGGGGGTCTTGGTATAGAGATCTTTCATAATCCTGTCTAGTTAGATGAGGTTCCTGGTCTTCATCACTAAGGTTATTTATATCTTCTTCTAACCCTTCATAATTATGTATATCATCTCCTATAAATTTTTTTGATTTAAACGGAGCCTGTATCTTTTGATCTTTGTTTTTTATTTGTCTCTGTTGGGTCTGGGAGTTGGGATTTCTCCTGAAATCTTTTCTAGCAAATGGATCAGGTTTAACTTGGTCTAGTTCCATTTTATAAATTTTGTTTGACAAATCCTTGATTATCTTAGCCATGTCATTCATTTTTTCTTTTGCAGACCTCCCAGATCCAGAGGGTCCCGTGTGTTCCCTGAAGCGTTTGGTTTATTTGGTTCCCGTCTCAACCTTGGATTTTAGTTTACTAGACACCATCATGTTCGAATCAATTTCTATGGTGTCGTCCTGCATTCCCGTGAGGGTAGAAGATCGCCTTTCCCTTAAAAGTAGGGCGAAGTCGGGTTCAAAATCCCCTGCGAAAGTTACCTTCACTACAGGCTGACAGGGTTTAACTTCTGCTGGAATTTTATGATAAAGTTTGTTAAAACTCTAAGTGAATTCCAGAACCGACTCAAAGTTCTTCTTTCTTAATGCCGCGAATTCGGTCAAATAGTACAAGTGGTCTTTCTTTTCTCACCACTATCTTAAAAAAACATTTTCTAAATCATCATAAGACCTTAGGGATCCGACTGGGAGTCCTCGAAACTAGATTCGTACTTTCCCTTCGAAAGTTTGCACCAAGAGCCTTGAATAAACATCCTCATGCTCAATGCCGAGGATATCAATGAACTGATCGAAAAAGGTTATAT
Source organism: Picea engelmannii (assembly GCA_009831015.1). NCBI lineage: Eukaryota > Viridiplantae > Streptophyta > Pinopsida > Pinales > Pinaceae > Picea > Picea engelmannii. The sequence continues at coordinate 954,265 of ML776993.1, forward strand.
GCTCTATGGCGGTTAAGTCCCCTTCTCCCGTAAACTTTGGTAAGTTCTTCATATAATTTTTTGGTAAACCATGAAGGACGAGGGGAAGGACCAAGGGAGTGTATTTTGCTGCCATTTTGGAAAAAATCCTAGGGGGCGGAGGTGGTCCTTGACCGCCTCCTCCTCCAATACCACCTCCTCCTCCACCTCCTCCAACAACAGCCATTGGAAGCTGGGGGGATGAAATTCGAGAGTTAAAAAGAGGGTTTTCGTAAACTTCTAGGGACCAAAGCGGCGACCTTTTAACTTCCTCAGGATGTGGCGAAGGGAAATTTGGAAAATGATCGTTATGAGATGCAAAGTCTAGAAGAGGAGGGAAAGGAAAATGTGGAATTACTTATTCAGACTTATAATATGTATAGATAGGTGAACCAACAGGGGACAAATCGGGGTATAAAATATGCTCTTCGGGATTTCGGAGAACCAAAACCTTTTCTTCGGGTTAGGATGGGGTAGACATAAAAGTAATGATAGCGGGTATAGAAGAGGATATTTTATTCGGACTGTTTGGATAATCAGAAGTGTCAATCTCAATCTTTATTTCAGGTGCGATTACCTCTGGGTTCTTATAGCTAACATCAGGCTTGCTAGTTGAGGCTTGCATAGAGGGGGTTTGTCTAAAATTCTCTTCAAGAGTTAATTCTTCCACCGGAACCTTATTATTGACTTGAGTTATTTTGGGTTGGTACTTCGTACCTGTGGATGCGGTAGTGGACTTGAGGTATCCCTTGGGTTTTAACAACCTTTCGAGATCAGATACAGGCGTAATCTGCTGATCGTCTGGGTTCTTCCTGGTATTCTTTCGATTGAATGCCAGTTTATCTATAGTAGAGTCGCTTAGTGAAAGATAAAAATAGCCTTGATTTAGTATTCACTACTAAAGAGAGAATCTTACCATTGTCATTTTCCCAGGGAAAACTATCTTTGTTTCTCCATTCCCCGACAACAATGCCTAAAAGATGTTGGTCCTGAGATTAAACTTAAGGATCAAAGGATAATGTCAGGCATCAGGAATTTTTATGAGAGTGTATTTTTAAAGTTCCTTTTCTACCTTAGTTATATGAGAAAAAATTCCTTAGATGGAACTAACAATTTGACAACACATAGGTCGTATTTCGTGTCTGAGTCAAAATTGTAATATTGAATGGAGTGAAAGAAAGATACAAAACTGTTAAACAGATCAAGACATCAATTAATGAAGAGTCCTTCCTTGTTGCAGTGGAAGAAAGAGATAGTGTAACCTTGAATAAAGTATAAAATGCAGGAATCTATACAACAAGCAGGTCTTGATTTACTCACAGTAAATGCAGAGGAAACACTGCTTACCTAATAAATTACTGATACCATAAGATTACAGTAGTTGTTGAACTAAATTGAAATCAAACATTTATCAAGGAATACATAAAGAAATGTTGTGAAATGGAAAACAAAGAACACATAACCCAGATTTGAACAAAACTTGGAATCTCTGTCTGCACTTGTATTAATTCTCTGTAAGGAGAGTTTTCTATATTACAATTGGCAAGAAGCAGCCCTAAATAAGTCTTTAATCTATGTATTTATACAGAATGGTCTCAACCCAAACGGTTGGACTTCTCATAATAGTAAATACTATAGTATGTAAAACTGAAAGGTTCCATAAGCAACCCCCTCTGTCTCTTCGTATGCTGACAGAGACGTTTCTTCTCCTCCTTTAGCTTGGAAACAATTGACATCTGATCATGATCTGTGTGAGTAGTATGTACATGTTGTCTTACTTGTTTCCAGATGTGCTTGCTTTCCCATATTCGACACACTTGATGCGTCTACCCACTAACTGTACCACCAACCCAGAAGGTTATGTTGCTTCATTCACTTAAAAAATGTATAGCTTCTTTTCCACCTGATACAACCTCTGTCGTATCTTCTTTGCTTCCAAATATGTGGCCTGTAGCTGCAAACTGGGATCCACTATCCATTTGTTTATTTGGATAAGATCGATTTGGTTCATTTGCTGGATGGTTGTCCAGGCTTCTTCTTTGCTTGTCTTAGAATTTTGTTGATTTTTTGCTATGTCAATCTGCGTCAGGGCCTCGGGGATACTATATCCTTCAACATCAAGTATCCCTTTGCCTAGTGAAGACAATGGTTATTCATAAGATTTATTTACCTCTCTGGCCATTCTTTTGCTTTCGGCCAGATTTTTTTCCCAGGCTTTCAAAATTATGTCACCTCGGGTTTGCTCAGAAAGAGACAATCGAGGAACCTTTGATACATCATCTTTTGGTATTTGTAAGACAACCTCCTGAAACTTAGCCCGAGCTGCAAGGGATTCTCTTTCTTTGATGTAAATGTTATTCAGGGAAAGGTCTACCACCCGACAACAATTTTGAATGGCTTCTACTTTTGTAAAAAGATCTTGCTGGGCTGATTCCATCTTTTCATGTACTTCTAGTGCTTGAGCTTGGAAAGATTCCATCTTCACTGCTGTACCTTCAGCCAAGTCTATTTTGGCTTGTAGTTTCTTGATCAATTCTTCCCATTGAATGGCTAATTCTCTATTGGCCTCTCGTTCTGCGGTCATCATATGGTCTTGCAACTTCTTTACCAACATATTTCTCTGTTTCAACTGCTCCACTAGATTTTCTATTGAACATTGATTGACCGTGACAAAGGCACCTAATGCGCCTGCCATTTCCCTGGCTAATTCTGTATCATCTAGGCCCTGTCCATCATACAACATTCTTTGCCTTTTGACTGCTGGACCGTCTTTTTGATATGTTTCTCTCTTAACTATGGCCCTTCTCTGCTTACCGAAAAAGAAGTCCGAAGGAGGCATTTCTTCGACTGAAATCGAAGTAAGGTCTTATATAAATATGACTTCGGCATTTGGATTTCCTTGAATTGACTGTAAAGGTGTTAATGACATAATGGGGCTACCTATCTCTGTGGACGGTTGTTACCCTGCTGTGTTTGTAGTTGGGTTATCTAGTGTGGATGACGATGTATCCTATCCTTTTTTCAACGAAGCTTCAAGATAAGCTTTTGTTTGAGTACTCGACAGGTTTGATAATGCAGTCTCCACTTTTTGTATCGAGACTTCGACATCCTTCGTATTTCCATCAATACTCTGTTTGTCAGAACTTCTTGCCTCCAAACCATGAGATGTAGCTTCCTGTGTAGATGAAGGTGTTATTGGTTCTCCCTGTAATACCTTTGGCACACTATTTTTTCCGTGCTTTTGAAAACTGTAAAAACTGGCTAGTTGATCTGGAGACAGAGTTCAGACTTTTCTCAACACTTCCTCATATGGCCTGGCTCCCCTGAATATTTCATCCAATGGGGAAATCGTGTGCACATACTTCTTTAAATTGTATTGAGCTAGGTGAGTTTCCACTATCTTCTGGGGATCATGCCTCTTAAACTCAATATCAACTAACTTGGTGTCTTCTAGAGCCACAACCTCTACTTTCGAATGGCCGAAATCTTGCAAGGAAAACATACCAACCTGAAGAGGGAAGGTTGGCCAGACCTTTTTCTGGGCTGCTTTCAATTATTTACTGATGCCTCCTGTTATGGTCTGATAAGAAACCTATCGGCATACCAGTCGATCTGGCAAAAACTTTGAAAGAGCATGGGGGGGAACCGAGCACCCAAAAACCCTGAAGTAGGAAATTTTTTCCTCAATATACCAGTCCACTATTTTTCCAAGTTGGCCATGATTTTATCTGAAATCCTGGGGGGTGGGAAACTGTATAGGGTGAAATGAATCAGCATTACTACATAATGGGAGATTTCATGGAGTAAATCTCTGGCTTTGTCCTCCCACATCTTGGAGTGATAGAAATGGATAGGCTCGACGCTATTCGGGGTCCAACTCCAGCTCATTAGAGGGAAAGGAGTCATAAAACAAATGGCATCCATGATGTATGCCGACATGTAGAAAGGAGAGGGTTTCCCTTTGGATTTTTCCAATTGGTATCCTGTGATTTCCTTGGCCAGGTTGTTTGATAACATCTTGGCCCAGTTGAAAGAGTAGCCTTTGGCTACTTCATGCATAATTGGTGTCCATGCCAATAAGAAATGAGAGGAGTCATTTTTCCCAAATATTCTACATAGCATCATAGCCACATAGATCATATGGGCGTCTAATGATGCTATGGCATATAGGCCTTGGGTTTCGGCTCTAAATTTGTCAGGGTGTCCCCACTAATCCTTGATTAAATCAAGGTAGTTTTTCCCATACTGTGTCACCCTTGTTGGTCAAACTCCATTAGGAATGAAACATTGTAACTATTTTTAAAAAACAGGGGATAATTTATACATTACTTGTATATGCTCCGGTCGAAAATACCCAACAACAACTTTCTGTGAATTGCAAAAGCTCCTAGTTGCAATGTCAACGTTCTCAAGGGCCCAACCTATCATGTTGTTATATGGCATGAGCCTTGACCGCGTGACTGTTTTGTGTAGCTCTGACTAAGCTATGTCCCTGAGCTTGGTCGCATGAGTTTCAGTTACTTCTTCACCTGAATCCTCTAGGCAATTTATGAACTCGTATTGTAGAACATCGAACACCTGGGTCCAGGATTTCACGGTATCTATGGTTCTCGGTGATGTGTCTGACAAAACATCTGTATTCGGGTTTACGCTTTCACCAGCTGCTTTGGCCATATTTCGTGGTGCCATGCTATTGATAAAAACATAACTGGAGTACTTGTTACAGGGGAATAAGTGAGATTTCTCAGTTGGCTAAAGCTTGCTATTCTGCGAGAATGAAGATGGAATTCAAAATCTGATATTCTTATTACCTTAAGCGCATTGATTTTCGAATACCTTTACTGACGAAAAATTCATTTACCTTAATGAGAAAATCTAAGTAGCGATCTGCAATCTATATTAGAATTATTAACGTATATTTGTGATTAATGCCATAATATCGATGGTTCGCGATCGGGAACTTTGGATGAAACGGGTTAGAAAATCTCCGAAACGTGAATTCACGAATGCTTAATTTCGAGATAATATTTTTAACACATTAATTAATCGTGTTTAACTTTAAATGTTTGCGGGTGTTCGGACTTCGAAATTTTTAACAATAGCTCGAGATAGAATTCCTGAAGCCTGAAACTGCAAAAAATAATCACAAGATAATCATTTTTAGCTTTAATTAACCTTGTTTAAGTTTGAAATGTTTCGGGGGTTCGAACTTCGGAAAGTTCAAGACGTGATGGGTGATAAACATCCGAATTTTTGAATTGTGAAGTTATTAACTGTCGTTTAACCAAGATTAACTTCGCTGATTAAGCTCTAATATTTTGGCATTTACTGCTTCGTGGATTGTCAAGTTAACTTTTATTAAATTTCCAAAAGGCCATTGCCTGAAGTGATGTGTCAAAGATGACACTATTTTTGGTGATATATCAAGAGTCAGGAAGGTACATTGTTGAGAAATACTGAGAGGGGGGGGGGGTGAATCAGTATTTGAGCAATAATAATTTTTCTCTGTTTTAACTAAAGACCTTAGGCGACTTTATAGAGACAAGAGTGCATTCAGAGATCTTTCATTATTCATCAGATGTCTTATTAAGCAATAAAACAGTGTAGTAAAGACAAACAAACCAACGCACATGAGTAAGACACATGAACACCAAGATTTTAAGGTGGAAACCCAAATCGGGAGAAAACCACCGCTGCCGTTGTCTCTGTCTTCAATGATTATTATTAAGAAAACATTCTACAACAATGTACTAGTGCAGACTCATACTAGTACGCAGGATTCTACCTGCAGAAGGCTACAACCTTCTCTCGTTTACCAGCCTTTCCTGGAAGGGAGCTTCAACCCCCTGAAGAAAGCACCAGTTTCTACTGGTGGGATGCTTCTACTAAAGGGTTAAACCCTCAGACTCACTGCTAACCACGTTTCATTAATTTTCACACTGGATCAGTAATAATATGTGTTGTTGAGCAGTTCAGATCTATTGTAACTTACCAGTGTAGTTCTGCCACCTACACAAATTGCCTCAACGATCTGTAGATGTGCCTACTGTCAGGAAATGGCCTCCACATCCTCCAGAAGGGACCCCTACTACCTATCACCATCCTTACCGTCCTTATCGTCCTGCTTTCGTTCTTCAGATGCCATGTAGGAAGAGCACCGACCCCTTCTTAAACCCACGGATCCAGGACACATTCAACGCTCATCGGGTCCTATATTTATTGCTCAGGGGAAATCGGGCCCCTTTTTAAAATTTTAAAATAAATCTATGCGTGCCTCGTTTTAAATCAATGGTTCTGATCAATTCTGTATTTGACGATCCAGATTCACTCGCGATTTCGCGTTTCGCGATATCGGGGTTTTTGATGTCGAGTGACTTTGTTATTTCAAAGTCTCGATCCCCGATGCCAATGCGTCCCTTTCCATGCGCTAGCCCTGCTGGCTTTATCTCCCGACCAATATGACCGTCACACCTTACCCCGTCGGGGCTATCGGGATATCGCGTATCGCGATTTCGCAATATCCGATGCCATTGTTCACGAGTCTCGCAAAACTCCGATTCCCAATTTTCGATGAAGCACCTGCCACCTGTCCTCCTGTTCTGCTGTGCTGACAGCTGGCCCCCACTAATTAGGGTTTCGCGGATCGAAATTCTGCCTTGCACAAAACTCTTGTCAACGGGATCCCCGATTTTCCGATGAACAAAATGCCGACGACGCCTTGATCTTTGACACCTGTCCCTCAGATGGACGGTCTCGATCGATGTTGCAATCCTTACCAAATCCCGATTCACGAAACTCCGATGAGTTCCTTCACACGCTGGCCCTCCCGGCTCAGCTCCCGCTCATATGACCAACTCCCATGACCACTACCTTATCCCGTCGGGGCTACGGGGTTCGCGAGTTCGAGATGCATGAACTCCTTGCTCCCGGGATCTCCGATATCCCGATATGCGATGTGAGATGCCACCTGTTATTCCATGCCGACTCCTCTTGGATCCTTTGACACGCTTCCTATTTGAGATCCACGGTTGTGGTCTCTTCTCGCAGTTCGGGGTTTAGCAGGCCTTGCACCCTTAGTCTCAAGACTCTTGATTTGTCGATGCCTCTGCTGACGTCACACGTGGTTTGGCACGTGTTAGATCCTGCCACGTGTCACTCTGATTCGTGAATTGCATGAGCCTGAAGTGTTATATATGCCTGACACTTGTCATTCCCTGGTTGTGCCATGTGTCCCTGGGTGACGTGGTCTACCGTCGTGAGTTGGATCAACGTTCTAGATCTCATGTTGATCTGACGGTGCAGATTCAGTCGAGATTTTGCATATCGCGAAATCGAGATTTTCGATGCATTGTATTCTTTGCATATTGAAACCCCGATCCCCGAAACTCCAATGAAGCCTCCTGTCTACAAGTGGATGGTCCCGATATCTGCTTGATTTAACGGCTGCGATCAAATCGCGAAATCGCATATCGCAATTTCGGGGTTTTCGTTGTCGAGTGAACTGGACATTTCAAAGTCCCGATCCCCAAATCTCTGATGACTTATCTCCCTCGCAACTTCTGCAAATCGGACGGTAGGCAGCCTTTCGGGAAACTTGAATGGGATCCAACGGTCACTGGATTGCTGTCTTCCTTCTTCTCTGCAAACTCTTGCTGCGCGTGTTTTCTTCAATGCTGTTCCTCCTGAGCTTTTTACGTCCGAATCCCCGAGGGGTTTTATCCTTCATATCCTGCCATCTCCGCTGTTGCCATCGATGAAAACAACCATCAACACACATTCGTTGCTTTTTCAATATTTGCCAACAATCTCCCCCTTTGGCATTGATGGCAACACTTGCATTCAGACTCAACACTCCTCTGCATTCGACCATTCAGACTCCTGAGCTGTATTCGGCCAATCAAGCTC
>ML776993.1:966536-993920 GCA_009831015.1 Picea engelmannii
TTAGACTTCCTAACAGAGCATTAACTGCTTTTGCATTTGTCTCGTAGGTTTTTCTTTCTGTTGGATCTGTTGGTACTGTAGATGGATATTGATATCCTCCTTCAACAATAGCCCATACATCTGCTCCCAGAGACTGAAGATAACATCTCATCCTTGTTTTCCAGAAGATTAAATTGTTTCCATTGAAGAGTGGAGGCCTGATAGATGCTAATCCGTCTTGATTGCTCATTTTGATTGAACTTCCTTCTAGCGGTTAAGCCTTTTTCAGAAGGACCTAGCTCTGATACCAGTTGTTGAGAAATACTGAGAGGGGGGGGGGGGTGAATCAGTATTTGAGCAATAATATTTTTTCTCTGTTTTAACTAAAGACCTTAGGCGACTTTATAGAGACAAGAGTGCATTCAGAGATCTTTCATTATTCATCAGATGTCTTATTAAGTAATAAAACAGTGTAGTAAAGACAAACAAACCAATGCACATGAGTAAGACACATGAACACCAAGATTTTAAGGTGGAAACCCAAATCGGGAGAAAACCACCGTTTCTGTTGTCTCTGTCTTCAATGATTATTATTAAGAAAACATTCTACAACAATGTACTAGTGCAGACTCATACTAGTACGCAGGCTTCTACCTGCAGAAGGCTACAAACTTCTCTCGTTTACCAGCCTTTCCTGGAAGGGAGCTTCAACCCCCTGAAGAAAGCACCAGTTTCTACTGGTGGGATGCTTCTACTAAAGGGTTAAACCCTCAGACTCATTGCTGACCACGTTTCATTAATTTTCACACTGGATCAATAATAATATGTGTTGCTGAGCAGTTCAGATCTATTGTAACTTACCAGTGTAGTTCTGCCACCTACACAAATTACCTCAGCGATCTGTAGATGTGCCTACTGTCAGGAAATGGCCTCCACATCCTCAATAAGGGACCCCTGCTACCTATCACCTTCCTTATCGTCCTGCTTTCGTTCTTCAGATGCCATGTAGGAAGAGCACCGAACCCTTCTTAAACCCACGGATCCAGGACACATTCAACGCTCATCGAGTCCTATATTTATTGCTCAGGGGAAATCGGGCCCCTTTTTAAAATTTTAAAATAAATCTACGCGCGCCCTGTTTTAAATCAATGGTTCTGATCAATTCTGTATCTGACGATCCAGATTCACTCGCGATTTTGCGATATCGGGGTTTTTGATGTCGAGTGACTTTGTTATTTCAAAGTCCCGATCCCCGATGCCAATGCATCCCTTTCCATGTGCTAGCCCTGCTAGCTTTAGCTCCCGGCCAATATGACTGTCACACCTTACCCCGTCGGGGCTATCGGGATATCGCGTATCGCGATTTCGCAATATCCGATGCCATTGTTCACGAGTCTCACAAAACTCCGATTCCCAATTTTCGATGAAGCACCTGCCACCTGTCCTCCTGTTCTGCTGTGATGACAGCTGGCCCCCACTAATCAGGGTTTCGCGGATCGCAATTCTGCCTTGCACAAAACTCTTGTAAATGGGATCCCCGATTTCCCGATGAACAAAATGCCGACGACGCCTTGATCTTCGACACATGTCCCTCAGATGGACGGTCTCGATCGATGTTGCAATCCTTACCAAATCCCGATTCACGAAACTTCGATGAGTTCCTTCACACGCTGGCCCTCCCGGCTCAGCTCCCGCTCATATGATCAACTCCCGTGACCACTACCTTATCCCGTTGGGGCTACGGGGTTCGCGAGTTCGAGATGCACGAACTCTTTGCTCCCGGGATCTCCGATATCCCGATATGCGATGTGAGATGCCACCTTTTATTCCACGCCGACTCCTCTTGGATCCTTTGACACGCTTCCTATTTGAGATCCACGGTTGTGGTCTCTTCTCGCAGTTCGGGGTTCAACAGGCCTTGCACCCTTAGTCTCAAGACTCTTGATTTTTCGATGCCTCTGCTGACGTCACACGTGGTTTGGCACGTGTTAGATCCTGCCACGTGTCACTCTGATTCGTGAATTGCATGAGCCTGAAGTGTTATATATGCCTGACACTTGTCATTCCCTGGTTGTGCCACGTGTCCCTGGGTGACGTGGTCTACCGTCGTGAGTTGGATCAACGGTCTAGATCTCATGTTGATCTGACGGTGCAGATTCAGTCGGGATTTTGCATATCTTGAAATCAGGCTTTTCGATGCATTGTATTCTTTGCATATTGAAACCCCGATCCCCGAAACTCCGATGAAGCCTCCTGTCTACAAGTGGATGGTCCCGATATCTGCTTGATTTAACGGCTGCAATCAAATCGCGAAATCGCATATCGCGATTTCGGGGTTTTCGTTGTCGAGTGAACTGGACATTTCAAAGTCCCGATCCCCGAATCTCCGATGACTTATCTCCCTCGCAACTTCTGCAAATCAGACGGTAGGCGGACTTTCGGGAAACTTGAATGGGATCCAACGGTCACTGGATCGCTGTCTTCCTTCTTCTCTGCAAACTCTTGCTGCGCATGTTTTCTTCAATGCTGTTCCTCCTGAGCTTTTTACGTCCGAATCCCCGAGGGGTTTTATCCTTCATATCCTGCCATCTCCGCTGTTGCCATCGATGACAACAACCATCAACACGCATTCGTTGCTTGTTCAATATTTGCCAACATACATGTGTACTATGACTAGGATCCTTCAGAAAATTTTTGGGTATCGATACTTCTAAAGTTATGACTTGTTGAAACACCCGAGGCGCGAAGCTCTGAAGCAACCTCTAGTGATATAACTCTTTAACCATTTGGCGGCTCCACAAATCTGAAGAGATTTAGGATCATTCGATCAGATGGAAAACTTCAACGACGGCGTATATCACATGCACCTTATTCTTATTTAACCAGAAATGAAAATTATTTAAAGTCAAAAAGTTTAGAAATATATATGTTCCAACAGATACTATGGAAATTTGGTTTATAAATAGAGAATTGACCACAAGAATTTCAACTTGAAATGGGTGTATCTTCCATGATTCTTCTCTGGTTCCCTATTATAACCCTAATTATGGAATGCCGCAACCACTTTGATTCTATTCGCATTGGCCTTGCTGCAACCCGAGTGCTTCGTCAAAAGATATATGTGCTACAATAACCGTGGCCATCACTAGAAAAAACCTAGAATAATTTGTTGTAAATCAATCATGATATCTTCACTTTCGAGACTCTGATTTGAGATTTTTTTTTGAAATCACATATTTTTTTAAAAGGAACCCAAATATGCAATTTGTTTCTTCAAAATTTTCACAACAAGCTTCAAAAATGGATTTGATTATCATGACCCTACTTTTTCTTTTGAAAATCTACAAAAAAAAGAAAGAAGAATTCTTCCCCTTTTGCCCAAAAAAGAGAGTTGATATCAATTGTTATGATCCTTAACCCTTAAAATTGAATCACAAACAATATATCTGAATTTTCAATACTTCATTAAATTTCAAAATCCTTGAGGTTGGGCAATGCCATAGAATGATTCTTTTATGGAAGAATTAACTCATATTCACTTTCCTCTTCAAGTGGAAAACCTCCCAATGAACTGAACTCCAATAAAATATTTTCCAATACATCCTTCATACAAAGGGCTTCATCCTTACTTATAGCTAGCTAAAAAACCCTAATCATAACCAAATTCCAACCACCTAATAGGTCTTTTTAATAACGACAAACATAATAGAGCTAGTCCATCTTACATTAAATGGCCACCATACATACACTAACTCGAATGGTCTCTTCAACTCCCATTACACCTTAGGGAGGAATCCACCACTCCACCCCCCTTCCAAAAATGTTTCCCCTCAGTAGTGAGGATGTTTAACCATAAGCTAGGGTCCAATGTATGGGTGTGGAGTGCAACAATAAAGTAGTAAAAAAAATGAAGGTACCATGTATAATTGTTGGCCTCAACATTGAATTAGTCCAAAAAGCTTGTCCATAAGCTTGGGTCTCATGTCTTGGTGCTCATGTTGACTCCTAATTGATGAAACCTAAGCTTGATGAATAGCTGGGTATTGTCCTTCAAATTCCCACCACGATCATGTGGATTCAAACAAATAGAACCATCCATGTTCAAAAGATCATTTGCATAGCTATAAAAGGTCAGTTGTGAATTTGGAAGGAACATTATCATTGGAGAATATCCAAGTTGAAAACTGGTAGTCATAAACTACTCCTGACTTCCCTTAGTGATGTTCTCTTCATCTGGTGGAGTAGTTCCATCAAATAGAAGTTAGAAAGTCATCTTCCCAGAAATGATAATTGTTCATATACCAATCATCACAAGCCTCCTCTAAATCACACCAAGCATGTATGTCTCTTGTATACTTTTATGAAAGTATATGTAACGTCCCACTTTTAACATTAGACAACTAGAACTATATGATGGTTTATCCTAGTATCTCATTTGCTTTGTATATGTGAAACTCAACTATACTAATAAATACATTTGTTATGTGGACATATAGGCCTATTTATGTGTTGATAGTATACGAATTTTTACTGTTATATGTCCATGATAATGATAATGATAATTATGTGATCTATTTAAACATGCAAATTAAAACGTGGAATTTGGCAGTAAATATCGTTCAAAATTATGTTTTGAATGTATAATAGATGCAAGGAATGGTGTAAATAAACACATGTTTCTTAATTGAATGCCAATACATAATATGGATTATCATATGAAATTTGTTATATACCTGCATGGATATGAGTTATTGAGGAGCTAACTTGCATGTTGATGAACTATGTAATAGCCAAATCACTGTAGTGTTAAGGTAATTTGGATGTTGTATACGTTAGAAAGATAATATATACTATAAATTTTAGATATGATTTAGTTTATGAATTAAAATATTGCTATGATACGTGGTAAGTGTGGTTTTGATGGGACACACAACTTGCCCAAAGTGGTTGTTCGATAACATGACTCAAAGAACAATAGTTGCATAATATGTCTTGATGTAGAGTGTTGGCCCTAGTTCTATAAAAAGGGGTGGAGGTATTACCCAACACGTATCCTTTGAAACCTATAGTTGTGGGATGGTTATGTTAAGCCACACTCCCATAAATGTGTGATTACAACTACTAGTTGCTTTCTAGGGATGTTTAGTCGATATAGTTGATGCTTCCACTTACATATTATATATGGAGTTAGGTCAGTATAGTTGATGCTCCAACATATTGCAATAGAATAAATGTTAGGATGTGGAAGATGGAAGTAGTTTAGGGAGAAATGATGATTCAAAGTTAGTTGAGAATGTTGCTTGGAGATTAGATGTGTCACTCTTATTTTCTTATTTGGTTCTTACCATGTTGAGAACACTTGTTTTGATTCACTTTCAATAATTTAAGTGGGATAATCAATGGTATTTTTTGTCATTTTTTTAGTTAATATTATTGAATGATGAATTTACTTGATTTATTGTCATGCATGCTTTGTTGTGAGCATACAACAACTATGCATTAGAGGTAATGATTGTTTATCACTAGTACATGTGTAAAATATTTGTACGCTAGCTATGCATACATATACTACACATGTACACTAGTACAATTATTTGATGTATTAATTACTAAACTAGGTTATTAACTAATTAATTAATAGTTTACTGATTATAAAAATTATATAGCATACACAAATATATAGTAGCATTAAATACTTTCATTGACTTTGATTATTGGTTGGTATGATAAATTAAATAGGTATGGTGGGTTGACATAAATTTTAAGGAAAAATGTCAAGTCTCATTTATAAGTAACATGAGAAGAAATACTTTGCATTCTATTTTATTGTTATTTTATGTAATTTATTTAATTTTTAAAATTTAATTAACATTTTCCCAAAAATCTAGGAGGGGAGGTTGATGGCTATTAATGATGGTGGTTGAAAATACTTGAGGAAATGTGTATACTTGATAAATAGAGAGGATAAAATAGTGTTGAGGGGAGGGAGAAGTTGGAGCTTGTTGAGAGATTGGAAAATTCTTGGAATAAATATTTTCTTGTGAAAATCTTCTTAGAGCTTATTGTACATTACTATTACTGGAGTCTCGAAAACGAAGGGACAACAAACCAAAATGTTTTTTAGAGATAGGAAACCAACTAGGCTCCTAGTTGGATGAGAGGATAATTTAATTCCACTTTAGGCAAGTGGCAAGGATCAAATACATTTCTATTGGTTGGAGTATTCTACAAAAAAAACAAATTCAAACAGTGCAAGATATATTTTTCTTGTTAAATTTAAATGGGTTTCTACTCAAAATTGAACATACTATGATGCTAATCCTAATAGTTAATATATATATATATATATATATATATATATATATATATATATATATATATATATATATATATATATATTTTCTCAGAACATTAATAATTGACAGTTTCAAATAAAGTTGATATTATGATAGAAGTTAGTATACTTTAAAGAGAAACAACATTATACAATGAAATAGAGTTGTTACAACTAAATTAAAGAACTTAGGTTGCATCTTATTAATAGATATTGTAAATTTGATGAAGTGACTATCAACATTAGCACCATTCTCATGGTTATAAACTTTGAGTTGAGAAACTACATTTTATATTAGAGCTAATGTTAGATCTTATACCATGATCAATTAAATGGATATGATGGGTTGCCATAAATTTTGAGGAAAATTGTCAAGTTTTATTTATAAGTTAACAGGAGAAAAAACACACTACATTTTATTTTATTGTTATTTTATGTAATTCATTTAAAATTTTAATTTAATTAACATTTTCCCAAAAATAGATAAGGGGAGGTTCATGGCTATTAATAAAGGTGGTTGAGGAGACTTGGTAATGTGTATGGAAACTTGATAAATAAAGTGGAGGAATTAGTGTCGAGGGGAGGGAGAAGTTGGAGCTTGTTGAGAGATTGGAGAATTCTTGGAAGACATATTTTTTTGTGAAAATCTTCTTAGAGCATATTATGCTAGGCTCCTAGTTGAATGTGATGATAATTTTATTCCATTTGAAGCAAGTGGTAAGGATCAAAGATATTTCTACTAGTTGGAGTATTCTACAAGAAGGAAAATTCAAACAATAAAATAGGTATTGTTCTTGTTAAATTTAAATGGTTTTATGTTCAAAATTGAACGCAATATGCTTCTAAACCTCTTAGTTAAAATGTTTTATTTTTTGAATATTAATAATTGATAGTCACCAATAAAATTAATATTATGATAGAAGTTAGTATACTTTAAAGTGCAATAACATTACACTATGAAACATAGTTGTTACAACTAAATCAAAGAACTTAGGTTGCAACAAAAAATAGAGATTGTAAATTCGATGAAGTGAATATTAATATTAGCATCACTCTCAAGGTTATAAGCCTTGAGTTGGGGGGCTACATTTGGTATCAAAGCTTTAGATTGAATACTAGGGCCTTAAGGGCCATCCTATGATGTACAATGTAAGTATTAGTAACCATAAAATTAAAACCCGGAATACAAATAACAAGAAATTTAAAGGCAAATTATCTTTCAATTTGAAATTCTGAAGGGGGAAAGCATGTTATGCTGCTCGAAGAAGAATTAATACATAACTAATGATTCCTAAAGCTTAGTGAAAGGCATAAATTTGAATATAACCTACAACCATAGAAATAAGAAATAATTATAAAGTGCTGCAAATTAAATTATGTCTAGTTCAAAAAAGCTTAGTGAAAGGCATAAATGCACATAATTTGAATAAAACTTACTGTTGTAACCGAGGTATGCACCCCTGCCCTTTTCCCTCCTTTAACCTATCCATCCATCAATTCTGACTCTTGTGGTTTCTTGCTTAACTTATCCTCCATTTTTATTCATTCAACATCATGAACCTGTCTGTCATTATCTACTTTGCACCATTTTGTTTGATTTATTGAAAAAGGATCACATGTTCTGGTTTGGGTTTCAAATGCATGTCATCATTTTGCTACTAATGGAAAGATGTAGGTCCACCAAGTCTTTGTGTGTGCGTAGGAGATGACCAGGTTCGACAAATATTTTGAAAGATCAGTAACCTCTTGCAGAGTTGACAACAAATCAGAGTAGGCCATGTCAAGATTGAAATACAAGCAAACAAATGAGTTCAATTTTCAATCGTCAGATTAATAAAATATTAAGTCACGACTGTTAGATTTCATTAGAGAGAGATCGACGGTGGGGAGGCATTACAGGGATCGGGAAGCAAATTAAAGTTTATGCAAGTTGTGAGCCCGCAATCACTCAAGATCGTTGATCTTGCTAGATCAACATATCAACGGTGCATATCGATCCTGCTACGAACGAGCATCTTCTCATTGCGGGGATCGGGAAGGAAATTAAAGACGGAGCGAGTTGAGCCTCTATAATCACTCGTGGCCATTGATCTTCAAGCAAGGGACACATGTTAGACGATCTCATACTTCGGGAGGAAACAAGAAGAAGCTGAGTGAGTAAAGGATTCCTGAAGCCCAAACTCTTGAAGTAAATGCGGACCGTCCATCAACAAGGCCACGTGGAGGTAGATCTTTCACTTCAAAAATACGACACTCCGGAGGATTGTAAGAACTATGCATTGAAAAGGCTCAAAGCCTGAACTCCTGAAGTAATTGCATACCATTGATCTCAAATCAATAAGAACCATTGATCTTTGTAGCAAGCAAGAAAGGAATATCAACCGAAGTACCAAGAGATTTCCATGTCACTCCGAGCCCATACTACTCCGGGAGTTATACAAACTTTTCATCTAAATTGGCACCATCACTAAATCAGATAGGGGAGTTCTAATTGTTGATATTATGGTATTTGTAGGAGATATTAACCTCCACGTGTAACCTTGACAAGAATAGAATATTCTGGGAAGCAAGAAGAAACCCTAAATCATTGGACATAACCCTAGTAGACAAGTTGACTAAAGGAATTATTTAATATTGAGTTTTTAGCCTCCAGAATGAAAAGTTAGCCCAGACAGCTAAGGAAGAGAAGTATAAATACAGGATGCCAGATCTCATTTGCATACACACAACTCACAACTGCATAAATTTAGTTGTGCACAAGTCTGGAGAGTAGCAACAACTGTAGCTACTGCAACTTGTAAATTTTGGTTTCAGTCTTGGACTCTCTCTTGGTTATGGTTTGGAATTTCTTCTTAGTATGATAACTATGGAGAGTGATACGCTACCTTGATTGGCTATTAGGCCTAGGTTTTTCTTCCAGAATTATTCTCTGTCAAGGTTAAGGTGCTCAGGGGTGGCTTCGGCCTATGGTTGGGTGACAATATTGCTATATTGTCTATGGTTAAACAAGCACACCTATTATTTCTAACAGGTTATGGGCCCACACTATCTTTGGATAGTCTAACCATTGGAAGATAGATTGGGAGGATTTTCTCAGTTACAGTTGCAGTTGCAGTCGAAGTTTTTGCTGCAACAAAAAAACCCTAACCCTCTTATTGAGGCACCTTAAGTGAAGAGATTGACCTAATTTCTGGATAGCCTAGTGTGCCCTAACCTGGTGCACCTCCTAGTACTCTCAACAAGCTAAGACATCAAGTTTGATTTTTTGGTCAAAGTCAAAGGTTGACCAAGTCAAAGAAGTCATGACCTACTCTATGAAGTCAGAAAACAAGTTAGAAGGGGCTTATAACTTTAGAGCATGGAAGACAAGGATTGATCTCATCCTTTCCAAGAATAAAGTGTTGGATATTGTGAAAGGAAATATCATGGAACCATAGTTTGAAGAAGGAAAAGAGAAGGAACCTCAGAACGTTGCAGTTATGGAGAATTTCAAAGACAATGACATCAATGCCATGAGTATCACAGTGGACTCTGTAAAATACCACTTGATACCCTACATCTCTCATATCGACTCATTTAAGAAGATGTACGATGCCATAACTAAACTCTTCTCAGTCAAAAACATTGGACAAGTAATGAGTCTGAAGAATGATCTCTGTGACACAAAAATGAATGATGATGACAACATAACATCATACCTTGTGAGAATATCTTAGTTAAGAGATCAAATACAAGCTATTGAATAAATCATTTCAGAGAAGGAACTGGTAAATCCAGTACTCAATGGTCTTCCCAAGACATGCGATGTATTTTCCGCAAGCATGAACACAAGAAAGGAGTATCCCACATTTGAAGAAATTTGGACTTGCTATTCACAAGAAGAATCAAGGATTAACACAAAAGAGAAATCCCAAAATAAATACGATGATCGAGCTTTCACAACAAAGTTCAAGAATTTCAAGAATAAGAAGAAGTTTGGCTCAAGGAAGAAACCAAATTAAGAAAAGGATATGTCAAAGATACAATGCTTCAACTGTCGAAAATATGGTCACTATAGAAACCATTGTCCTGAGTTCAAGAAAAGGAAGGAAACAAATAGAGCAACAGTTGCCGAAGAAAGGGAACCCTCAAAGAAAGTCAAGAAGGATAAAACAAACTTCTTCTTCTAAGTCAAGGTAACAATATTTTTCAAATCCCTTGTATATATCATGTTTACATAGTTCCTGTACATATCATGTATATCTATTTCTTAAGAAAATATGTTCAAGGGAAACAATACCTATGGAAGAATAAAAGGATAAGGATTGCTATTACAATGACTACAAGTCAAAAAATACACATGAAAAGATGAAGTATGTTGACAATCTTTGGTAACAATTCTTGTGGAAGCCATTATATAAGTAATAACTACCAGATAAGCTGAAATCAGAATGAAACCCAAAGAGAACTAGAAGAAGTAAAAAAAGAGGAAATTAGAAAAAGAATTGTGACACCTTGCAGAAGGCAATAAGAATGCAGACGAAAGCGTGGACTATCTTAGATGGAGGGAGATGATTACAAAATTCCAAAAGAAGAGCATGAATTCATGCATGAAGCAAAGATCACGAGGGAGATAATCCTAAATAATATGATCAATTGAGAATTATGAAGTATCTATCCATGTTCCCATTGAAAGTAGCAGCCATGAAAAGCAACACGTGTTTAGTTTGACTTTATAATAAGTCTTCTTCGAAAAGAAGCCTTAAAGTATCCTTGGTTATCCATCTACATCCATGATCCTATGATGAAAGTAAGAAGTTGGAATATTCAGGGCATGGAATCTATAGGAGACTCCATGGACCTAACAACTAAAGAGAAACATGAGGAAGAACGTGAAGATTCCAAGAGAGAAAGAAAAAGCCAGAACAACCAGTTATTATACCGAAAATCACAAAGACTACTAGCTTGGTTTGAACTCACTAAGAAGAAATCAAGCAGAAGAAATGGAAGTTATGATAAAGAACAATGTGAAAAATACTTATGAATTGAAGCATTTCAAGATTCAGAGTTTCTTCCAGAAAGAGGGAGAAGACTATGACAACAACCTGTTCCAGATATACCTCTTGTAGTATCTATGGATTGGAATTTACATGTAAAAAAATGTTCTTCCCAATAAAGCAAGTGAGAAATAAGCTTATACCAGAAAGAGACCCATGTATGCAGATATAAGAAGACCTTGTATGGATTCAAACAACTTGACACAGAGTATCTCATATACAACAGAAGCGTGGTGAAAAATTTCTATGACAGAGATAGTGTATCAGAATAGTTACTCAGAAGTCTAGGATGATGGAGTGCTAATCCATGGAAAACTCTCATGATGACAGAAGAAGTGCTACTTGGATATGTTTCAATTTGAGTCTTGCCACGATGTCATGAGCTAGCAGGAAACAAAAGTGTTGAATTAGACCATGATATATTGTAATGATCAGAGCTATATAAAGCCTTCAGAGAAAACCAGTGTGCCATGACAGACTGAAGTACATTGAGATCAAGCATTACATTCTCCATGATGAAGTCCAAAAAAGAGAAGTGGTTCTCCAATATATCTCCACAGATGAGCAAATAGAAGACATTTTGGTAAAGCCTTTGTCCAAGATGAAAAAGTTTTCATACTTAAGAAACAAGATGGGGCTTGTGGAGACGACTTCCTTATTGAAAAAGGAAGAGATTACTCCCAGGTTGGGAGGGAGCACTGATGTGTTATTGATTTATGTACAATCATTTTTCAGTTCAAAAAATGGTCCAGGATGAGCAGTTCCTTTCCAGTTCAGAAAGTGGTTTGAGATTTCTGATCGACAGACATTTTCCAGTTCGGAAAAATGGTCCAGATCGAACAACCATTTTCATAATGAAAATGGTTCGATAGATTGTTGATGTATCATAGACATCAATTCTCCTTGTGGCCAGTGTGGGGGAATGGTCTAGGAAAATCATTCTTCTTGGTAGTCACTCTGAGTAGTGGTCAAGTAGAATGGTCTACCTCGCCGGGCAGTCATTCTTTCGAAGTTCAAAGTTGTGAGCAGTTTCGAAGAATGGTTCGTTTTGGAGGTTGGTGCAGCACAATCATTTCCATTAGGAAATGGTCTAGACAGTCATTCCCTAGGGAAAAATCATTCTATCAAGGTTGCACTATGATTAGTGTCGGAGGAATGACCCATTTAGGTGAATCGTCCAGGTTTAGCAATTAGGGACATACATTCCCTAGGGTAGACTCATTCTGTCCAGGTTGCACAATGACTAGTGTCAGAGGAATGGCCCAGTTAAGTGAATGGTCCAGGTGATCCAGATTTATTTTCGGCACGAAATGAGAGCAGAGATATAATAAATAAATGCACAACGATATCGCGTATATCCAGTGATATAACAAAAATATATCATATATGCAACCATAAACATATAGATACAGTAATAAACGATTTCTATTAATGAAAGAAATGTACAGAGACTGTAAAAATATAGAGTGAAAGACTCGCTAGAATGGTGGCAGCTTATCTCTGAGAAGAGATGTGATGGCTAATCGCATTCGCAAGAAGATGATTACATTGAGGCTCTGAAGGCATTTTTACAATAAAAAATAATTTCAAAAACCATAGACATCCAAAAACCTAACCCTAGGAGATGAAGCGCCAAAAGTCATGTGGGCCCCGTTTGGGTAAGTTAGTACATCAACTTCCCGGGGTCATAACTTTTGCATACGATATCCGTTTTAGGCGTATGATAGATCGTTGGAAAGGTATCATCGAGGAGATTAATTTTGGGGGATCAATAATGCATTTGGATATAATTTAGAATCTCTATCTTGAAAAACCTTCATTTGGGCCCTCAAAATGGCCCCATAAGTTAAAAACTACTAAAAATAGTAAATTGCCAAATTTGCTAGAAAACTGTTTTGAGACAGTCGAAAAAGGTGGGTGGCCACCGATATCCACCTGGATCAATCCTCCCTCCTTAGGAAGCAATGGTATCCATTGCGTTGATTTCCTGGGGGAGAGGGAAAAACATTTGCTGAATCTGCATCTTGGTGAGCTGCTTGCCTTTCTGGAGACGTCGCGCTGCTCAGCGTGTGGAAATCTATCATGAATATGTTGAGGCTGAGGATATTCAACAAATTGGGCTACATGAGAGGACGGTGTACAGAATAAATCTTTTCGCTTTGCTGCAACCTTGTCGACCTGCTTCTGTTGGATAGAAGGTGCTTGGGGCGAAGCTGTAGTGATTGCAGTGTCCTTCTGTTCGCATTTTGAATAGATTGTGAAGAAGCTAAATTTTGCAGTATGAGATACTACCTTGCGACACTTTTTAGGTGGAACAATAGTTATAACTACCTCTGATATTCTGTAGAGATGACCCCCTAGAGAAACAATGACACTGCGGGGTCGAGACTCAAACAACGTGGCGCTTCCACATATATGGTTGGCCCAAGAGAACATCACAGAAATCTAGTGGGGAAAAATCACATAATATCTCATCCTTGAAGGGTTGGATTCCATATAACAATCGACATTGCTGGCTGACACGAAGATCTCATCCTTGGCGAAGCCACCCAATGTTGTATGGCTGCGGGTGTGGTGTTGTTGACAATCCCAACTGTTTGAAGACCTCTACTGAGATGAGGTTCTTCTGGATTCCGCTATCAACAATAAAATGCAGTGGGGTCCCCTTCACCCACATCTGTGAATGAAAAATGTGCTCCCCCTCTTCAGGATTTTTTGGTTCTTCTGGTTGAATTGCTGCGGTCATGACAATAGCAGTGGGGTCTGCGTCAATGATCTGTCCTTTACCAGTATTTTCAGAATCAGATTCTGAATTAGGGTTCAGCTTCTTGTCTTTGATCTTAGCCACCAATGACTATTTTGAGTGACATTCATCGGTGTTGTGCCAGGGGATTTTGTGTAAATCGTACCATTTTCTAGTGTCCTTCTTTGTCTTCCCATGACCCTTCTTTTCATGTGTCTTGGACTGGTTTTCGGGAGACTGTTTGTTAGGGATGTCTTTGTCATACTTTGGTTGTTGCGGATTTGCAGAACCAAAATCCCATTTGTTCTGGTGCTTAAATTTTTTCTCGATTTTAACAACATATCGATAGGCAACACTGAGTGATGAGATGTCCAAAAAATCCATTTCAGTTTGGATGTATCTGTGTAGAGCCCCATGGTATTTTAGAACCAAATGTCGTTCGAAGTCTTTGTGGTCCACAAGGTATGGAAGGTATTGGTGAACTCCAGAACTTTTATTGGATAAATCCGTAAGTGCGGACACAAACCGATCTCCCTAGATCCACCTGGATATAGAACAAAGCAAGACAGAACATGACTCTTTCCCTAGATTTTAACCATTGAATTAAATAGGAGGCAAGAACAAAGAACATACCTTATTATCGCTTCCTTTGGTCTTTGTTGCTCCTGCTTCGCTCTAGTTCTCTCGTGCAGTCAAGACCAAGACAACACAAACCAACCAAAGTGAAGAAAGCACAATCTATTCAACAGTCAATCTATGTATATGATCAAGGAATTATACAATAAAGTGGAAATAGATTTATGGGAAATGGACATATTACTGTATCATATGAATGGAAAGTAAAGATTACAACTTGAGCCTTGATGTTGCAAACTTCCTTTCGATGGCCCTTGGCTCTAACACACACACTTGCTCACTTTCATGAAGAAGATTAACCCCTTTGGATAAACTTATTGGAGTCTTCAAGTTGTTGTAGCTTCAGTCCTTCACACAATTCTTTCACTAATTCTCCAATGAATCTTGCTTAACCTTGCTTGCTTAACCTTTTCCATGAGAATTCCCTCAATATAGAGGAGAGAATGAATTAGTTACTTGGATTAGAATGATCCCAAAATATCAGGGAATCCAGTACTAGGATAACCATTTGAATGCCATCTCATCCTTCTAGAAGATTCCCTTCTAGAAGCATCGAGAATTCATCTTTTTCCTTGCTTTAGAAAGAGTTCGCACCCTAGCAGTCCAACACAGTGCGAAATTCTCGCACCCTGGCTTAAGGCAGCCTGCGAGAATCATGCATTCTCGCAGGCAAATATACTAGCAGCCTGCGAACAGTGTTCAAAAATGATATTTCTGGAAAGAGAAGAAAGTATCTTTTCTCAGGAGAAAGTTATTATGAAGAGCCTGAGTACACCATCATCAATACATCATCATGATGACCAAAATCATGGGTAACAGAATGCCCCCCAAAGTATGAGGTTGGAACCAGTGACAACTGATAGACTTTGTAAGCTACATGTGTGTGTCGGGAACCAGGAGCACATCTAATCGGAAACCCGCGAACAACCAAGCATCTGCAGAATATCATATATATCAATTCTGAGGTAGGAATTCCCATACTCAGATCACAGACTGATGACATTGTAGACATGGGTCATGGCCACCAATCATATACTGTGGATCCATGCCATCAAAATATAGCATAGCCACCTGAATACACTGTGGATCTATGCGAGAAATTTCAAATCAAGACGACATAGCCACAAGACATACACAGTGGATCTGTGTGTCACAAATTATACATACTCCATCGCAACCTGGATCGCAAAGATGATATCCAGGGTCTTCAATTTTGTCCCCCAAAGTACGAATTTAACCATGTGATTACATGTGTTGAAGTCGAACATGGTAGAAATCACTTGATTACTGGTCATTGATGAAACCGTTAACAAGTGCGAGGGAAATCACCCTTGATGTCAATGACTCCCAAGGTACTATAGTAAAATCCATCGAGTGTGAATAAATGAGTTGAAGTCGAACATCTGATGGAATCTTTCGATCAGGGGTCAATGATGTAAACCCACTGCCGAAAGCGAGGAAACCTGCCATTGAGGCATGCAAGCTCCAAGGTACCAAATAATTTCTAAGTCTTGATTCAGAATAATGAGCTGAAGTTGACGGAACAAAACTCGTCACAGGAGGGCCTTGATGTATCCCCCATCAATGACACGAAAAGAGTAACATATTTTGAAGGTGAAACAGAGTATGATGTGAATTGGACTGGACACAGGGAAGGCCGACACGGAGAGAATGGATAACTGCGGATGGCCGACTCAATAGAGGTTTCAAATGGACTTCTCTTGAACATATGAATGACACGACCAATGATTTGGCAGCATTGAATCAAAGACGACACAGGGAATGACCTTGTAGCAAATCGAATGAGAGATAAATGGATTTCCCAAACTAGCTTCAAATGATGAATAGGGGGTGTCATGTTCAAGAGAAACACTTACTGCCAATTAATACGACGATGAAAACATATCCCTTTCCCAAATTTTCCCCCACCATTTCTGATGAGTACCTCTTTATTTTTACGCAAGCTTGAGGAGGATAACATATGCTTGTTGATGTAAGCTCATCCTTCGGATGAGTCCCTCAGAGTATGTTTAACAAACCCTAAGAAGGAGTGGTTCGGTCCCATCACGGGTCTGTCAATGTGTGTTTAACGAGTCCAGAGATAGAAAACTCGAAGGTTTTTCAAGATTATAGAGTTTGGAAAAACACTTAAAAGAGAACTCTCTCAGTTCCTTTTTCATAAAATAGTCTGGATGAGACCGAAAAAGAGAGAAATTATCGCTCACCAGACACTTACTTCAAATACTTTATCGAGTGTGAAAATAGCAAGGTCGCTTGGCGACCTTTTCATATTTAGAGAGTCTGAAAAGAGATTAAAGAGGACTTCAGGGGGGTTCCTTTTTCGTATAACCTTGTTGAGCTCGAAAAAGTGATAAAAGTATGCTCGATCACGTTCTCATGTATTTACGAGCGCAAGAACGGACAAAAATGATGCTCGAGGTTTTATGTAAAAACCATAAAAAACAATAAAAAAACACGATGTAAAAGAAAAACTATGTCCATATCTCGATATTTGATCATCAAGGTCATCACACCTACAAGAATTACACTCAACATGACATTAGGGGTTAGGGTTTAATTGATAAATAATCATAAAAAACCAAAATGATACAGTAAAAGTAAATAAAAGGAGTAAATACTCTTTTTTTACCACACCATTTTTACATTTCCACTATTGAGCTCAAAAAACCCCTCTTTTACCCTCCAATTTCGGCGTCAGATTGTGGGAGCTACGAGAGACTATTCAGCAAGCCGTCTATGATAGTTAGGTAAGCTCTTTGTCCTTAACACTTTCATGGTTTAAATTTTTAATTTCATTGGTTAAATTTTCATTTTTAAGTTGATTTTTTAAACCCTACATGCGCGCTACCATTCTCGCAGGCAGCCCATACGGGGCCTGCGAGAATGATGCATTCTCACAGGTGAGCCTCAAGCCACCTACAAGGTTCTCACACTGTGCACACAGGGCACTTGCGAGAACCACAAAGCCCATTTTTTTTTTAAATATTTACCCAATGAAAAAGATCCAAAGCATGAAAAAAGTTATTAATCCTCTTATTGTGTTCCTTGTGCAGATAATTGGCCATAAAAATGGTGATTGAGTGGCGTGAAAGGGAACATGAAGAGGACAATGCAATGGCCGAAAATCATCCACCTACCATAGTTGCTTTGAGAGACTGTGGGCTCTTGAAGTACTTTCGCATCCCGGGCATGAGGGCCCAAGTCAGACTATTAGAGTACCTAGTGCGTATGTGGGACCCATATCAGCAGGTGTTTTGTGTGGGGGTCCACACACTGTCCTTAGACATTGAGGACATTTACTTTTTGATCGGTTTGTCACATCGGGGGTACTATGTGATCCTGACAGGTAGTAGAGGTGGTGGCCTAAAGATGAGTGAGTACTGCAATTTACATTGCGTACTCGAGGCTGAGAGAAAGAAAGGAAAAGTGGCTATCTGGGGGGTATGCGAATTGACCCTCTGTACTATCCTTTTCACTATAGCTCGGATGGCTGGGAGTTCTTCTTCTCACATGGCATTATAGAGCTACTTCCAGTACGCTATTGAGTGTACTGAGCCTCGAGTGTTCAACTGGGCAGATGCTGTGCTGCGCAGTATAAAAAAACAATTAACCAAATGTAGGCGGGGTGACCTGAAGCAATTCGGGTACGGATCTTTGCTGGTATCCTTCTTCCTTGAGCAGGTCCCATTACTAAGGCTATAGTTGGAGTGGAATTTACCATCTCCCAGGGATCCGCGTATGCTGAGATGGTGTCGGCTCATGGCCCGACACGTAGTAGGACCAATCATCAGATATGATGATACTTTCTTTGACTAGCTTCAACCACAGATGTTGATGGTTGATGACTATGCTTATGCTGGGCTGGATTTCCGAGGAGATCCGGATTTGGTATTACCAGAGGATGCTCAGTGGGGAGACCTTGGTAAGAAGTACACACATTTTCTCTTTTTAAATGTTTTTGAATTTTTATCATATTCAAATGTTTTTGTTTTATATGTTCATCTAAAGACTAATACAAAATCGTTTGTTGATAACACAGATGTTGGACCTTACAGACCTCCCGACACTTCTCCCATCCAGCGGCGAGGAGAGGTAGCGGTAGCACCACAGTATGATGAGGATTATCAAGTGGTGGAACAAAATTTAGAGTGCCTGACTGCAGACATTCCAGACATGACTCTGGAAGAGGTTCCACGACGTGATCGACGTCATACTGTAGGGGTATCAGCATCTATGAGTCGACTGCTCCGTAGGGTTTCTAGAGAAGTCGTGTGTTACCATGAACGTCATCCATGACGTCACTTTGTAGAAGCTATGAGCTTCAAATTTTGACATTTTGGTCTTCGGACAAACTTTTTGTAAAAACTCTTTTGATCATTATATATACAGAAGGCTTCTACCGGTTTACTTTATATTGTGTGAATTTCGATGTGTTTGATTTATAAATGATTCAAATGTCTGTCCAATACATAATTAACCAATGCATCTGTTAATGTATTTAGACATCTAGGAATATGTTGATATTCAATGTGATCAAAATAACGTTCCAAGAGGCGAATTCGCAAATACACCCGTAACAAAGTAGGACTTCGAATAGAGTAGATATTACTTAACTGTAGTACTACAAGCTGCGAGTCAAGTCGCACAACCAAATGGCGAATTCCGAGCGAGATAACATCAACCAATAATTCAATAATGGTGCTATACTCTACAATGTTGTTGGTCACACAACCGAGGCACACACCTCGTAAATATACAAGTTCGTTTGTTGGGGCATAGATTTCCCATGCAGCGGAAGCAAGGTTCCGAGTACTATGGCTAGCACCATCAGCGAAGCCAATATAGGGTAGCGAAGACTCCGACATCTGGAAATCAAACATAATGTCACATAAGGGCAGAGACCAGATAACGACCAAAGCAAACTATAGTAACACACTAAAAGTATGATACATTAAAAATACAAGTACTTGTGCACAGATGATTTATGCATAATACTTCTTCAAGTACAACCCATTCCTGGGTTCACTCAAAGGGATACCATCGTAATATACCAACTCATATGCTCCTTTGTCCAAAACTCAGCGAATAATATAAGGACCTTGCCACATGGGTTCGAATTTCCCAGCTCCTAACACATCTCGATCCTATTCATAAAGAAGAACAAGATCACCTTCGGAAAAAATGCGAGGCTTGGCATTCTTGTCGTATTGGGCCTTGACACGCTTTTTCTGGGCTTCTATTACTAGGGTGGCATCACGTCGAGTTTCGTCTAATTGCATTAGATACAATAGACGCTCTTATTTAGTAGAAGTGTTGGGTAGGAGTTCAACAACTAGCTTCAAAGAGGGTATCTCGCATTCTATAGGAAGAATGGATTCCACACCATAGACTAACCGAAAAGGCGTAAACCCAGTAGCGGACTTGAAAGATGTCCGGTATGCCCACAATGATGAAAACTGTAAATTCTAACCTTGTACAATATCTACTGCAAACTGATATTCATAAAAGAACAGAAAAGATACAATGGCAAATACGAACATTACACAGAGATTTTTCACCTGGAAACCCAAACCGGGAAATCCAGCATATATTATATTGATACATTGCTTTACACTGTTTACAATACAATATACATATAGGAGCCAGCGGCATCCAAAACCCTAATCCAATGACCTGAATTAGTCCAAAACCCTAATTCCTTAACCGGAAATAGAAAACCATCAACAAAAACCATGTGTCGAAAAACCACCTAATATCATGTGGTCCCGGAAATATGTCGGCCCGAAATCGGCGAAAATATGTCGGCCCAATTTTTTTTTTCAGGGACGCTGCCCCCGAACCCCCGCGCGGGGGGCTCCGCCCCCCTGCACCCCTCGAGGGGGGGCCTAGCGGCCCCCCCTCTAACCCCCTTGCGCGCCCGACGCAGGCGCTGAGACACTACTAATCGTGCAAAGAATATAACACATACCCAACAAAAACAACATTGTGTGCCAACTTGTTTTATGAATTCCTATCATCCGTCAAAGCATAGTTATGAGAAATTTGTTGATAGCTTCGACCTGGCCATTAGCTTGTGGATAATAGGGCGTTGAGTTATCATGGCGAAGACCCAACTTTTCCGTAAGTTCAGACATCATAAAATTCCTAAAATGGCTACCGTGATCAGTGACAATAGCGTGGGGAACACCAAAACGAGCTATGACGTGATTAAAAAGAAACAAGGATGCAGTCTTTCCAGTATTGTCAAATGTCAGCATCGCCTCGACCCATTTTGTAAAGTAATCAACGACTACAATGATGTAACCATGCCCCCCGCCCGAGTGAGGGTGACATGTCATGAAATCGATGCCCCATTTCGCAAAAGGTCCAACTGAGACCACAGGATGTAGAGGAGTAGGATGTGACCGAATTTTTTGATTGTAGGTCTGGCAGGCATGGCATTTCTAAATGACAGTAATGCAGTCGTTAAACAAAGAAGGCCAAAAATACCCTGCACGTAATATCTTCTAGGCAGTAGCATACCCAGACATATGACCACCACATGCTCCGGAATGGCAGTCATTCAGAGCTTTCTCGGCTTCATCGAACGGTAGACAACTTCAAAAAATAGAGTCAATTCCTCGACGGTAAAGAGTATCCCCGAGGATAATGTATTGACGAGCTTGATAGCGTATGCGACGTCATTCAATACTAGAAAAAGCAGGCTGAAAATTCTGGGTTTGGAGATATATAATGATATCCCCATACCAAAGATCGTCAATGATAATAAGGAAAAGAGATTCATCGGGTAATGAATCAACTACTACATTTTCCGTTGCAGAGTGAGGAAAATCGCATAACAACTAAGCAAAAACTAAGGATTTCTTGGACTTGGCGTGGTCGAATTCCAAGTCAAACTCTTGGAGTATGACAATCCATTTGGAGTATTTTCCCCCTAGTAATTGACGTGTCAAAATATGTTGCATAGGGTTGCAATGAAAAATCACCGTAGTTTTCCGTGAGAGGATATAGTGCCGGAAGTGTTGGACGGCTTGAACGGAAGCCAAGGCCAGTTTTTCAACATGTTGATACTTGATTTCAGTTGGTGTGAGACTCCGACTCAAGTAGTAAATAACATGTTTGTTGTGCGCATCATCTTCTTGGATGAGAACCATGCCAATAGTGTACTCCGAGGCAACAATATAAAGGAAATAATCGTGACTGTAATCGGGAGGAAAGAGAAGCGGAGCTCGCGTTAGGGATAACTTCAAAGCTTCAAAAGCATTGTTAGCAATGGTATCCCAGATGAACTCTGAATCTTTCTTTAGTAGTCGCGTAAAACCATGAGTGATCTCGGCGTAATTAGGGATAAAACGACGAAGAAAGTTTTCTTTCCCCTGCAAACTTTGCAACTGGCACAGTGTAGAAGGAGGAGGGAGATTAAGGATCGCCTCAACCTTAATAGGATCCACCCGGATCCCTTGACGCGAAACAATAAAACCGAGAAGATGGCCGGATTCTACACAGAAAACGCACTTATGAGGATTTAAATGTATACGGTAGAACCGACATCAAATGAAAATGGCTCGGAGATGGGTAGGGTGATCGACTCTGTGCATAGAATGAGCGGGTAAATTGTCCAAATAGGGTTGAACGATGTGCTTGATATCATGAAAAGCATAATACATAACACGTTGAAATGTCGCGCCCACGTTCTTAAGACCGAAAGGAGGTTTCCTATAGGAAAAATTACCCCAAGGACAAATAAACACAGTCTTATGTTGATCCTTAGGAGCAATGTTAATTTGATTATAGCCGGAGAAACCATCCATGAGAGAGAAAATTTCACTGCCGGCACAGTCATCGACAATCTGATCGACGAAAGGGGTTGGAAAGTTGTCCTTGGGACAAGATTTGTTAATATCCCTATAATAAACACATACACGAATACTGCCACCTTTCTTGTCAATCGGGACAGGATTGGAAACCCATTCTGTAAGAGCCACCGGATAAATAAAGCTGGCTTTCAGAAGTTTCTCAACTTCGAGATTGATAGTAGCCGCTTTACGTGGGTGAACTGGATGAAGGTGTTTCCAGACGGGTTTAGCATCGGGATATGTATTTATCTCATGTAAAACAATTGCAGGGTCGATACTCGACATCTCTTCATAGCTCCAGGCGAATATGTCACAAAATTATTTGAATAGAGACGTATAGGTGACAATTTCGTCGGAAGAACATGAAGCTCCAATATGGACATTTCCGATGATCCTAGGTTTAATGGATATGTCAATGGGAATCATGGGCGAGATATTACTTAAGTTCCCTTCAGCAAACACATCGTGTTTAGTAGTGGGAACCGTCGAGATGACAACGACGGTCGACAGAGTCGAAATCCGTTGATAATTCTCAAGAGTGTGTTGTTCCAAAAAGAGTATGGAATGATGATGCCCATCGTCCCAAGGGGTGTCCTCCATGACGAACATGGTCATCTCGTAAGTGGGAAAAATAACATGAAAAGGATCGGGAGACAACTCATCAAGAGAGGGAGTAGAAGGTGTTGCCGATTGAATGGCCTGATAAGCAGACTCAACCAGACTTAATGGCATGACGTCGCCGAAACGAATATGATCTCCAGGGTCAGGGACTATCCAAGGGTCCTATGATGCAGGAAGTTCGTGAGGCACAGTGGAGATCATGTTGATAGAAGCAACATACGGGCGTGGAACATCCGGCGGTGGAATGGGGAAAGTAACCATTAACGAGGAGTCCTTTAAAAGGCCTACACCGACATTCTCATAACCCGGTGGGTTTTTAGCAATAAACGGTACATTGCCAGTAAAAGTATCGGAATTGAAGAAGGTGAGTTGGTCGATGGTAACAACCTTTCCTTGATGAGGGAAACGTACTACATGGAAAAGTGTTGACACAACGACACGCATGGAATCGATCCAGCTGCGTCCAAGCAAAAGATTATAATCAAGGGGAGCGTCAAAAACTTCCACTTCAACTTGGACCGTTTTACCTTCTAACGTGATAGACAACGAAGGGAGAACACTGTAGGGCTTAAAACCAGAGCCATTGAAGGCTTTAAGAGTGTTCTGGGATTCATTCAAAGGAGGAGAGCCAATGGCTTTCCAACAAGCAAGAGACATAAAACACGTCGAGGCACCCTCGTCGATAACAGTTCGGAAAATGTTCTTGTCAGTGACAACAACTTGGATTTGAAATGTGAGTTGAGGGGGTAACCTTGGAATGTGACATTCCAAGTCAAAGACTATTAAATTCATATCTGTTGGGTCAATTCCACCTATAGCTTTCAACAGTTCCTTCCATTGTGTAGGACAAGACTGAAGGACTTCAAGGGCTGACATCGCTGAAGGTGCCTAGGCCAGATCTTCAACAATGCTGTAGTTCTGGGCCGCACGAGCATGAGGATTGAAAGCCGATTTCCGAACGACACCCTTAGGGGGGGGTCGCAGAACTATGTCGAGGCTCGGTCCTTCAAGATGAAGAGGACCATTGGTAGGTGGAGTTGCTGGAGAGGGTTGTACCAAAGCAGGAGGTAAATCGTCAACCTTCTCCTTAGATGGAGAATAATATTTGGCTCGAGTCGTGAGCACAACATTGTTCTACTTAGAATCATTAGTACACATCAAAACATATGATTTCGTAGAAGAAGATGGTTGATCGTGAATGACCAACTGAGCCCGTTGTTGAGACGGGAAGGGTTGGGACAAGACAGCCGGTGTAGGTGGTTTTGGGGCCCCCTGAAGGAACTTAGTGACCTCGGCACATCGTGGAAAATCCTTCGTGTAGTGATCATCACCACAGATAAGGCAAGGATATCGGGGTTTGCACTTATCCCGGTCCTCAATAGGAGTAGTTTTAGGTTGCTATGTTTGATTATTATTTTTTCCCTCCTTATTCTTACCTCTCCCCTTTTTAGATTTGTTTTTACCGGCTGGGGTAGATTGAACAACGTTTACCTCAGAAGTTTTGCCGGTGGGAGTGGAAGGAGACGGAGCATTTGGAACATTAGAAGAAGAAGATTTAGGGTTTGTACTTGAAATAGAATGTGATTGAGCTTGGGTAGTACCAATCACACCGTCAGCTGCATGCAAGGAAGCTGGAGTAGTTGAAGTGCTGGAAGCATTAGGACGAGGTAACTCAGGTAGCAAATCATAAAGTGTTCCCGTTTGCGAATAAACGAGATCAAGATACTGAGCCCGACTTATAGCCTGTTCTTCTGTGACAACGCCACACATGGCAATGTCTTTACCAATTTCATTCACAAATGATTTTGTAAACCATTCTTCCAGTAACTGATCAGGGAGTTCAAGTTTAATGAGACGTCATCTCCTTCACCACTCATGGATGTGATAAGATATATGAGTGCCTTTAGTCTATTTGAAGGAAGTCAAAATCTTAGTCCCAGTATCATAACGGATCAGTAACTGGTAATGTGTAAGGAAATCCATAGCTAGGGTATTGAAGTTAGAGAAGAAACCTCGTGGCAATTCAATATACCACTTCGCAGCAGAACTGGTAAGGGTTTGTTGAAAAAGACGTAAATGAATAGAGTCATCCATCAACGAGTTGGATGAACACCA
Source organism: Picea engelmannii (assembly GCA_009831015.1). Taxonomy (NCBI): domain Eukaryota; kingdom Viridiplantae; phylum Streptophyta; class Pinopsida; order Pinales; family Pinaceae; genus Picea; species Picea engelmannii. Next base: position 991,878 of record ML776993.1, read on the forward strand.
TAGGTGAAAAGTCATAACATGATTGTTGGGGTCCTCTCCCACTTTGCCGTCGAATTTAGGAATGTCCGAAGGAAGCTTGGCTGGCATAGTAGGACATTGGGGAGAGTGACGAATAGGATCATTTAAAATCCTAGACAAATCCAGCAAATCCAACGTAGCGAGAAAAGGTAATTGTTGATTCACCTGCGGGTACTGGTGGCTTTGGGGTGGAAGCCCTGTGGGTAAACCAATAGGACCGTAAGAAGTCTATGCATAATGGGAAGACCTAGGCAGATTCAGTGGTGGTTGGAGAGGATAGTAACTCGAGGAATTGTAACCTTGAGTGGGGACATGAGTTTGAGCATTCGTACCCCAAATAGGATTGGGTATACCTGGATATGGTTGGCCTATAGTAGGGACAGGCAACTACTGCCCCCCATTCATTTGAGGAGGATTTTGTATCATTTGATTCCAATACTGGGCCAAAGAGGGAGGTATATTTTGTCCAAAAGGTGGGGTTGGTCCCCCTATCGTAGGTGGAGTTCCAACTGGAAGTTGTGTCCCAATCGAAGGTTGTGTAGTAATTGGAGTGTGTCCGGTAAGAGGAAATTGAATCGTACCACCTTGTCCACCAACGAGAATCTACAAGTTTGGTGTAATGGACGGGATAGTGCCACTAGGATTAGGATTTCCAGAAGGAAATTGAGGGAGTGTCGAAAGAAAACTGGGAATAGGGTGCCCAGGAAAAGAAGGACCACCTGGAGAACCGGATGGGGTTTGTGGAGGTGTTGGAATAGAAGCATTCAACAAAGAATTCAATGCATGGTATCCGAGTGGTAGTATCAGAGTGACATTGGGCGTTCATTGTGTGTTTATAGGAGCAATATCAGCTATAGTGAACCCGGTTGTGACACTCGTAGTATTCATGAGATGGGCCATCTCGGCAGGGACAGTAAAGTGATAAGTGGTATTCAATGGTATAGTCTCTGTTTCAGAAAACACCGGAGGGTTGATTTCGGAGACCACAGGCGAACCAGGACCAAAAAGGGTCCTTCGGAAATCACCTGCAGACCAAAAAGGATCTTGGCCTTCTACACCGGGAAAAGTCCCAACGGGTGATCTAGAAGAAGTAACAACTAATTCTCCAGAAGAATTTAATCGCATAAATGGTCACTCAGAACCAGCGTGAATTCGAAAATCCTCTCGAGTATTGGTAATTCAGAAAGGTTCTAGAGAGTCTCGTTCCACTTGTGGTGTGGTGACGACTATGGCTTCACTCTGCTGAGGAGAGCTCTGAGGTGTACCTGTAGGCAAGGGTTGAGAACCGTCCAGATGCGTTGGAGATAAACCCTGCATTCTACGTGAACGACGTGGAGGAGCTATTGTAAATGAGTGAAAAGCTTCACGAAGAAAATCCTATGGTCAACTTCGAGAAACAAACAACACGCGCTAGTAAACAAAATCTAGGAAGCAATCACCAGGAAAACAAGACCTTCTAATTTCGAAGCCATTAGTTGGTGATGAAATCCAACGTCAAAACAATGAGACGAGAAGGGGCGGGGCTAGGGTGGAAAATTTACGTTGACGACCTGCTTAACGAACTTACACCCTGGTGCAAGCTCCCACACATAATCATGGGTATACCCTCCAAGGAGCCTGAGTGAGTTTGGTCAACGTCAATTCGAGGTACCGTGAAGACTTTCCCCTCCACAGTCACCTTGGGTAAGAACCTAGAAAGATAGGCCACTAAGGTCACCACCAACAACAATAAATCCTGGGGGAACAATCGACAGTCCGATCCACACGCAAGGGCAGGGTATCTAGCCTGCAATCAACTCAAAAGGCTTCCACTCATCATTGTGAGTATACCTCCGAGTGATCCCCGTAATACGTGCAATCTCTACATTGATATCAACAAAGCAGGGTGAGTAACTCTGCCAATATCAATGCGACCTAGTGTTTGACCCTTGTGTGAGAAGGGCTTCCTAGGACAAGATGTTGCAAATGGAATTTAACACTCCCTAACACAAGATGCTATTGTGTGTTTTGTGCTTTTGGAGAGTG
>ML776993.1:995484-1012572 GCA_009831015.1 Picea engelmannii
AGTCCTTCACACAATTCTTTCACTAATTCTCCAATGAATCTTGCTTAACCTTTCTTGATTAACCTTTTCCATGAGAATTCCCTCAATATATAGGAGAGAATGAATTATTTACTTGGATAAGAATGATCCCAAAATATCAAGGAATCTAGTACTAGGATAACCATTCGAATGCCATCTCATCCTTCTATAAGATTCCCTTCTAGAAGCATCGAGAATTCATCTTTTTCCTTGCTTTAGAAAGAGTTCGCACCCTAGTAGTCCAACACAGTGTGAACTTCTCACACCCTGGATTAAGGCATCCTACAAGAATCATGCATTCTCACAGGCAAATATACTAGCAGCCTGTGAACAGTCTTCAAAAATTATATTTATGGAAAGAGAAGAAAGTATCTTTTCTCAGGAGAAAGTTCTTATGAAGAGACTGAGTACACCATCATCAATACATCATCATGATGACCAAAATTATGGGTAACAAGAAATTCTTGGCCCCTCTCTTGCCACAGTGTGGTCCATCTCATGTACTGGTCCTCATAGTTGCCAATAGGGTAATATTGTTCCTTTACCGCATCCACAAAAAAAACCCAAGTGGGATCGGCCCCATATATTCTAGAATCCTCTGTGGAACTTTGCTCCCAGTAAGTTTCCCACCAATGTTTTACATGAGGGAGAGCTTTAAGGAGTGTGGAGGTGATCGTTTCTTTGTCAGAAAAATTGTGAACAGAGAAATAACCTTCTAGCAGAGTTAACCATTTTTCTAGGGCTTCTGCATGTATTTGTCCTTCAAATACAGGAATATCAAAATTAACTTGTACCTTGAAAGGCGAGGTGCCTCCAAAGTGGCCGCTTGATGAATATGCACCTAATGCTATCGACATACATTGAAGGATGTGGGCAAAATTCTCCATCATTTCGTCCCTCTGTCGTGTGAGAGCTTTCTCAAGCAACAGATTGATAGGATCGCCTGCTCCGTCGTTTTTCTTTTCTTCCGCCACTAAGGGTTTCTTGGGTGTGCGAGAGTGATTGTATTCAAGAGAGACAAGCTCAATACCAAACTTTATATACTCGAACCTCGTCGGGGACATGCACTAAAAAAACGATCAAGAGCAGCCTGCTCTGATACCACTGATCCAGATTTATTTTCGGCATGAAATGAGAGTGGAGATATAATAAATAAATACACAACGATATCGCGCATATCCAATAATATAACAGAAATATATCAGAGATGAAACCATAAACACAGAAATACAGTAATACACGATTTCTATTAATGAAAGAAATGTACAAAGACTGTAAAAATACAGAGTGAAAGACTTGCTAGAATGGTGGCAGCTTGTCTCTGAGAAGAGATTTGACGGCTACTCACATTCAAAAGAAGATGATTACAATGAGGTTATGAAGGCCTTTTTACAATAAACAGGAATGCCAAAAACCCTATACATCCAAAAACCTAACCCTAGGAGATGAAGTGCCAAAAGTCATGTGGGCCCCGTTTGGGTAAGTTAGTACATCAACTTTCTGGGGTCGTAACGTTTGCATACGATCTCTGTTTTAAGCATATGATAGCTCGTTAGAAATTTATCATCGAGGAGATTCATTTTGGGGGCTCAATTATTCCTTCATCTATAATTGAGAACCTTGATCTCAAAAAACCTTCGTTTGGGCCCTCAAAATGGTCCCAGAAGTTAAAAACTACGAAAAATAGTAAATTGCCAAATTTGCCAGAAAACTGTTTTGAGCCAGTCGAAAAAGGTGGGTGGCCACTGATATCCACCTCGATCACCAGGCTCAGACGTCAGGGACAATTATTCTTCTATGCTTGAGAATAATAGTCCATATATCCCATGGCTGATGTTTTACATTCTGAGGGCAGATGCTCTTCCAGATCTCACAGATGTGAGTGGAAGAATGGCCTAGATGACTCCGTTTATATCATGATATTGTTTTATGCAGGTTGATATCAAATGATATGAGTTCTACGGAGACCGTATGTCTCTGGAAAGTAAATGTATGCTATTGTGGTGGATATGTTCCACTGGTTGTGACTATGTGTCACTGATTATGTAGACGTGTGCTACGTGGTGTGGTTTTGTACCGTTGGATAATAGTTGTGTACTACTATGGATAGACACAATCATGTTCTACTAAATTACATTGTTTTGATTGCCATGTATACTATCAATAGTGTTGAAAATGATTATCAGCTAGATGGATAGTCAGTGTGTTGATGGACATACATTCTCCAGACGGAAAATGGTCCTGGACATTTATTATTCTAGGACATATGTTTGGATTAGAAGAATATTCCTTGTAGCCCATGGCGTGGCTTCCAACATTTGTTGGAATAGTTATTCTTCTATGACATATGTCTAGAATAGAAGAATGGTTCTTGTATCAATCTGTGGAGTGAGTGACTTATTCAACATCATGCTTGATTACTTAGATGGAGTATGGATTCAAGAGATGATACAGTTGATGCTATCAGATGATACTCATAGTGATGATGGTGCTCATGATCTAATTATGAGATAGCCTGTATGGATATGATGATGCTACCAGTTGAATGGTATGTTTGTGATCAATACCATTGCCTTCAATACCTCCCTATCTAGGAGGGAGTGTTGATATTATGGCCGTAGCTGGGAGAGATATTAACCTCCACGTGTAACCATGACAAGAATAGAATATTCCGAAAAGAAAGAAGAAACCCTAAATCATTGGGCATAACCCTAGAAGACAAGTCGACTAAAGGAAATATTTAATATTGGATTTTTAGCCTCCAGAATAAGAAGTCAGCCTAGACAGCTAAGGAAGAGCAATATAAATACAGGATGCTAGAGCTCATTTTCATACACACAGCTCACAAATGCAAAAATTTAGTTGTGTGCAAGTCTGGAGAGTAGCTGCAGCTGCAGCTACTGCAACTTGTAATTTCAGTTTCAGTCTTGGACTCTCTCTTGGTTATGGTTTGGACTTTATGCTTGGTTTGCTAACTATGGAGAGTGATACACTACCTTGATTGGCTATTAGGCCTAGGGTTTTCTTCTAAAATTATTCTCTATCAAGGTAAAGGTGCTCGGGGGTGGCTTCGACCTATGGTTGGGTAACAATATTGCTATATTGTCCATGGTTAAATGAGCACACCTATTATTTCTAACACTAATATGGAAGACAGATAGAACTTTAGTAGGGGTGATAAAGTAGCAGGGCCACCCAGATCACAGATTGCAACAAGATCGATGACCACACTTCATTGCGGGGATGGAAAATTCCCAAACGTTAACATCTTTGAGAGGTCCTACAATCAAAACCATGGTATTAATGGAAAGGTACGTGGAAACTTGTGGGGGATTGCGAGGGTCGGAGTGGTGTGGATCCAAACCACCCTCAATAACTTACACAATCACGTGATTATATGACATCAGGTCACCATGTTACCTCCACTCACCTCCACTCACACTCCTGCTACCGCTCAACATTCGCCACCTGTTCCCTTGAATGATCTCCATATCACCTATCACCTCCATGTAATCCACATCCTCTCATACAATCCCCTATTGGACACTTGACTCCACGTCTCCTTCCATGATCGCTGGGCTAACAATCTTTCCAACGAATATTTTTGAAAGTACATATGGTAGCTGATGAGTCGAAACGAAGTGCACTTAACAACCGAGAGATCAGACACAGACAGAGGGTTATGTCTCAGTCTTAGTTACAGATCACTCCATAAATTCAGTGAAGAGGCAAATCAAGTGGAGATATTCCCATGTAGCCAGTTACCCTCCATAAGCATCAGACAACTCGCAGGCATGCCAGGGCTCAATACATAACTATGTTCTATCACTCCTAGTTTTTCTGCCAATTACAGTTCATCCAATGCATGCATCAGTTTAGTCTCAGAGATAATAGAAATTTTTGGTTAATCAATTCCAGAATAATTTTAGATTAAATTAATAAGTGGTCTTTTGTGTGTGATAAGAACCACTCTGTTGATTAAGTCCAGTGGGAAGTATACATGCTGTAATCCATGCAATGTTTTAGTTAAATTAATAGTTTGTTCTACACACAATTATCTAGAGTTAGGTTTCAATCCCATACAAATGAGAACCTCTGCAACTCTATTAAATATGCTGTCTTTGTATGTTTTGAGGGTTGGGAGTTCTAGAAGGAAAGTAGAAGAAAAAAAAGAATTGGACCTGCTCAGTTAATTGCAAATTTTTCTACCTAGTGAATATATGTTGATGACAATTGTGTTTTCTTACTCAAATCTTTATGTGTTTATTCTTATCTTGAATGCATATTTTTTGATGTGTGCAATGTACATTTCCTTATTCTTTCAACTATTTTTTTAGTTTATCTTTCGCTGATTTTGTGTTGGCATAGGGGCAGACTCAGGTTTCAACTCTAACAGCGCACCAACAAGCCCTAACTACTGGCCCTTTCGGCAACAGCTGTGAGGTAGATGCAGTCTCACCCAAAGTAGCTATAGGGGGTTGCAGGACACAGATGTATACAACCAAAGGAAATGTAGTGTGGATTCACAACAACAACACACAATGACCTAGTTATTCTTTATCTTCCTTAAACCTACTACGCAAGTTATATTTAATATCTAACACAATATCACAATAGCATCATATCAAATGATAGAGAACACAACATCATTCACACATAACACAAGATATACGTGGTTCACCCTCTCCCTAGGGCTACGTTCACAGAACTATTCTTTATGATATATTAAGATGGAAGCATATAGTTCTTATCTGCGCTCTTAGCTAGCAGATCTTCTCTTCTTCTCTCTCTTTCTCTTCCCTCCTTGTGCACCCATATGCAGGGTTGATCTTCGCACCCAGCTGAAGATCTTACAATACATACTACTCTCACAATACAATAGTTCTCTCTCAATAGCAATATCTTCTCATCGCATAATATCTTCTATCTCTCTTACTCTCTATCCCATCTTAGGTCCTCTTGACCTTTATTTATACATTACAATAGCTCATTGACAACCTTCTGCTGAAACCTAGGTGTCCAAAACCCTAAATTCTAAATCCCTAGGTTAACTTGACCCACGTTTTCAGGGCTTCGCTAGCCTGTCTTTCCTTCCTTCACGAGTGGTGCTCCAAAGCATCTGTTGACATATTATTTTGATTGCTGAGTTGTCCACGATCCCTCTTCCTTTCTGATCTGTTATCCTCGATCTCCTAGTCCAATGACTTGCTTTCTCTTACTTCGCTCCGTATTTTCTTCTCTTTTGATCACTTTGACCTAGTATCAGTCACTATGTCTTCCACGTAGTTCACATTTTTCCTTTTATCCATTAATATTCACTTGATTCCATAACCAAGGGCCAATAGGCCCCCAACAGTCACTTGTGACTCATCCCGAGGCACTTCAGGTATGAACTTTCTGTTTCATTTCGACTTCAGACTGCGCAGGGTAGCCTGTTCTTTCTGCTCTGTCCCTCCCTTCTATGTGAAGACTTTCTTTTCTGTGTATGGTACCTAGTTTCAACTGTACCTGGTACCTAGACCCTTTTCCTTATGTTTTTAGTGAGAGCTACAAGGTAGCTTGTTGTCATAATACAATTTCAACCGGCTTCTGTTCACCAAACCTTCCTTCCATTCTCCAGTCAAAGTCTTCAACTACACAACTCCTCCTTCTGTAACATAGGCAACCTCATATGGCCCAAGCCAATGCATCCTGAACTTACCTGGATACCTCATGAACTTACTGTCATATACCAATACCATATCTCCTTTCTTGAAATCTTTCTTCTTGATGTGTCTGTCATGGTAGGCCTTTTCTCTTTCTTTCTGAACCTGCTGGTGAAATCCTACAATAAATCTATCTTCTTCCAGTTCGACCAACTGCACAAGCCTCTCTTGCACAACACTAGTGTCATCCATATCTGTAAAGGCTACAATTCTCAGAATAGGAACCAAATATTCCATGGGTACAACTGCTTCTAGACCATAGACCAATTTAAAGGGGGTTTGCATGGTCATTTTCTTGCAAGTGGTTCTATAGGCCCATAATACTACTGGTACTCTCAAATCCTAGTCATCCCTATTCATGCTGCATATCTTTGTCAGCGTTGTCTCCAATATCTTATTGAATGCTTCAACTGTTCCATTTTCTTGTGGATGATAGGGCGTTCTCTTCTGATGGTGAACTTCAAATTCCTGAGTCAAGGCTTCAATAGTCTTGTTAATAAAATGTGTGCCTTGATCGCTCATAAGGATTTTTGGGCATCCAAACCTGGTTATGATATCATCAAATATGAAGCACGCAGTTGTAGTTGCACTATAGTCCTTAACTTCTCTTGCTTCTACCCATATGGTCAAATGCTCTATCGTAGTGATTATGTATCTATCTCCTGTGCGCTTTCCTGGTGGCTTGATAGGTCCCATGAAGTCAATGGCCCATTTCTCAAATGCCTGTAAGGTCAAATGAGGTGCTAAAGGAATCTCATCTCTTCTGGATGGTTTCCCAACTCTTTGGCATACATCACAGGCCTTATAGTATTCCTTAGCATCTTTGTGTAGAGTAGGCCACCAAAGGCCAACCCTAAGAATATTCCACGATGTTTCTTTCCTTGCGTAGTGTTCTCCTACATTGCCTTCATGTGATTCTGAAAGGATAAATGGTCTCTCTTCTTCCATAACACACCTCCTCAATATCTCATCAGGTCCCATCTTGTATATCTGTCCAGCTATAAGTGAAAAATCTGCAGCATGCACTACCAACTGTTTCTTCTGAATAATTGTATAGTCACTAGGTGCCATTCCTATTGACAGGAACTACACTATATCTGTGAAGTGATCATCAATATTCCTAATGGCCAACAACTATGCATCTGACAATGTATCCTCCAAACTAGTAGGCTCTTCTCCATGTTCCAACCTCGACAAGTGGTTAGGAACTTTGTTCATTCTTCCCGGCTTAACCACAATCTCGAAATCATATTCCTGAAATAGCAGAAGCCATTTGCATATTCTTCCCCCCAACAATGGCTTGTTGACTAGGTATTTAAGCGTAGAATGATCAATGAACATCTTAAAATTTCCTCCCAACAAGTAGTGGCAGAACTTTTGCAGTGCATACACCATGGCTAATCCTTCTCGCTCAGTGGTGGTGTAATTAATCTCAGCTGTTGATTGCTTCTTGCTAGCAAAGGCTAATGGGTGGTCAATGTCTTCAAATCCTACTTGTGCTAACACTGCCCCTAATGTGATATATGATGCATCGACATGCATGTGAAATTCATTACTCCAATCTAGGAAAACCAGAATGGGCGCGGTAACCATTTTCTGTTTCAGTGTGTTGAAGCTCTGCTGGCATTCTTCTGTCCAATGAAACTGAAAATATTTCTTTAAAAGATTCTCCATGGGTATTGTGATCTGTGCATAGCCCTTAATGAACTTCTTGTAGTATCCAATATGTCCCAGTGCAATGCGCAACTATTTGACTGAAGTAGGAGGGGGTAGATCGACTATAATGGCAATCTTGGATGGATCTATGAGCAATCCCTTCTTACACACAATATGTCCCAACAACACTCCGAAGGGTGAAAAGAAGATTCACTTCTTTAGGTTCAAGGCAATCTGACATTACCTGCACTTATCCAACATTAGTCTTAAACATTCAATATGATTTTGCAAAATGCTGAAAATAGTTCAATCATCAAATTATGCTTCCAGGAATTTATGTAAAAACTCCTTAAATGATTCGACCACCACTGTGGAAAATATGGCTGGTGCATTCTTCAATCCAAATGGAATCACTGTATACTGGTAGGATTCCCATTCTATTGCAAATGTGGTCTTATGGCGATCTTCCTTGGCAATTCGGATCTGATGGTATCCTAAAAATCCATCTGTAAAAGAATATACCTCATGTCCTCCTACATTGTCTAACAATTCGTTAGTGAATGTCGTAGGGAATGGGTCATGCAAATAGGCATCATTCAGCTTCCTAAGATCTAGATAGATCCTGATTTCTCCCTTCTTCTTATATTTTACCACCATAGGGATAATCCACTATGAATCTTCAACAGGTTCTATGATTCCAGCTTCCAGCATTCTGTCAAGCTCAATCTTCACTTTCTCCTTATATTTAGGGTTCAATATGTAGGGTCTCTATTTGACTGGCCTTGCATTTGGTTTCAAAGGGATCCTCATCTCTCCCATGGGCCCTTTAATTCCCTTCATATCAGTGAAAATGGTTGGAAACAAGTCCTGATACTCATGTAGTAACCCTTTGATCTTGTCAATGGTGGCAACATCCCAATAATCTCCAACATTTGCAAATTTTGGTGTCTTTTTTGTTCCAATGTTGATTTTTTTGATTTTAATTGGTTGTCCAACAAAAGGTAGTTCGAATCCTGGTCCTTCTACATCTCTTTGGCCTTCTGTTTCTGTGATGTTCACATTCCTAGGATCATCATCTTCAACAACATTGATATTGTAACAGCCTTCCAACTTCTGAAGAGGCGCAATCCATTCATCCTCTTCTTGCTCCAAATGGAGGCTAGGTGCCTCCTTGAACACTTTCTATCTTACAACTTGTAATTCTTGATCTACTGTAGGATATTGGCTTTAAAAAAAAAGGTAGTTACAAAGTTCTGGGTCATACCTTCCCAATCTACAGTGATGAGACGCAGTTCTGCTTGAAGATACCAGTTGATGGGAGTTGTGTCCAGTGTGTTAATGAATTTGTGTACCCACTGTTCTTGAGTAATGCTTCTCCATAATTCCTCGCAACTTCACACATGGTCCTTCAGACAAATTCGACATGTGTACCTTACTTCACAACCTTCTACTTGCTCTAAAAATCATGCTGTCATCAAAGTGAAACATTGTACCCAGTTTGTAATATTGTTTTTGTGTGTCCCCCACCATCTCGCTGGAGTTGATTTCAAGGCCTCATCCATTTCCAACAATCTTTGTTGTGTTGGTACAATTTATTCAAAGTTCACTAAGAATGATTCTAAGTGATTTAGATCATCAAAGGTGGGCAAGTTACTTACTGTTGTGCCGATCCAACGAACTTCTTTGGTTAATCTAGCACATTTCCTTGTAGATAATTCATACATTTTTTCTGTCAGTTATCTAGTGCTTCTTCTGAATCTGATGAGCATGCGTTGTCACTTCACCAACTCAAATTACCATCTACTGTAGGATTAATGTAGTCCTACTGTCTAGCTGTTAATTTGTATATGTTTTCTAGTTCATATGAGTGGTCTTCTTCTCTAATGGGTTCTGTGTATCTATGACGTTCTTCAGGATGCAAAGGTGCAATGAACCCAAGGCCATCTCCTTCAAATGTAATTTTTCTTTTATTTAAATCAACCACAGTGGAATTATTGAAATCCCAATCAATTCCTAACAATGCAGGGTAAGGAAAATTATCATCAACTATCTCAATCACCTCGAAGTCTGCAAGCATCCTTACTCCATTGATGTTCATAGGGAATTGCTCCAGTATTCCAAAGGGGCTTAGAACTTGCTGATTAGCCATCCTAAGCCTAATATGGGAATAAATCATCTTAGGTTTTCCCACCAGTGCCCAGGTCTGCTTCATCATGACATTGAACTCCAACCCTAAGTCAAGGACCGCATAGTCTATATCGTACTCTCCAATCTGAGCATTAAGGTGTAGTTCTTTATTTGTCCTCTTCTTGGATAGTTGATGTACTTCTTTATTCAGCAAAGGATCTACCCTTCCTATCTCATATTGTTTGAGAAAATTTTGTAGTTCTTGTATGGATTTTTCATCTTTAATCAACTCAATAAATGTATACAAGAAACTGACAAGTTTACTCACCTCTTTTCCATCTCTGGGTGAAGCAGTCTGATCAAATTCCATAGGCATTCCACTTTCTCTTACTTCTAGTCGAACCTTTGATGAAGAAGCCTGATCTCTTCCGAATTCGTTTCTTTCTTCCTCAAATATCTGCTTCTCTTTCCTTGGATCAAACTCTTGTGTCTTCTCCGTAGCTTTCCTGACTCCTGATTCTTCTGTAGTATTTCCTTGGATCACTTTGTCTTCTCCTGTAACAACACTTCCTCTAGTGATAACAATGACTCTGGGATATGCTCCGTGAGGTTTTTCTTTGATTATTTGTATTTGTTGGTTTCCTCCTCATTTCTCCTGAAGCTTAGCCAACAATGCTGGACATTCCTCGATAACATGCTCGAATGAGTTGCAGTAGTTGCAAGTGGTACAAGGGTTCTGACAGTCCCTTTCCAAGTGTCCTGGCTGTGTGCAGTTATAATAGATGATTTGTCCTCGACCTCAACCTTGACCCATACCTCATTCTCTTCCTCTTCCTCGGAATCCACCACGAGGGTTGAAGTTTCTTCTCCCAAGGGAATTATACTGCGCAATGCTTCCTTCTTGATGTACTTTGCCTTGAATTTTGTATATATCCCTTGATGTTTCATGCATGAGATCATAAGCCCTACAATCCCTGTCATCGTGTCCTACCAACTTACAGAACATGCAATACAGATTTGTGGGTTTCTGGACATATATTTGTAGATAGTAGCATTCACCAGGGCGATGTCGATTTCTACATACCTCGCACCAGGGTAGGGTAACTTGCTTGAAAGGGATCAGAGCTCCAGAGGCCAAGTATTCATGAAATAGGGGATAGTTCTCCTTGTCATGGCCTTCTGATTTGCATCTGATACACCGGATGTATTCTCTTTTATCTTTTACCTTGTCTTTTTTCATATCTTCGACCTACAATGATAAGCTAATTAGCTGACTCAATATTTGACTCATACCTGAGTTGGATTCTCCCATCGGGGCTGATTCTAATTTCATGGCAATATCTAGTGCCTCAGCCTGCGAAGTAATATTTTGTTGCATCAGAGGAACTCTGATGTGTGGCAAGAGGGAAACAATTAACCATTCCTTGTTCTGCTCATCTAGGATCTTAAAACTCAAATGGCCTGTCAAGGTCTTAAATCTCTGATCAAGATCCCACACAGGTTCAACTATTCTCTGCTTGATTTATTTTAGTTCTGTAATGCACTGCGACTCTGAATTAGGTTTCTTGAATTCATAAATTAGCATAGTCTTAATGGAATTCAGTGGTTTAGGTGTATCTCCTTGGACAAATTTCATGTACCATCTTAGTGCACGATATCTTAGGGTAGTGATGACCTGATCTCGTTTGACAGCTTCATCGGTGATATTCTTAATAATCCACACATCTTCACATAGAAACCAATGCTGATTAGGATCTTCAGATCCATCTCCTCTAAAGGTGGATAACCTCATCTCATCTTCCATAGATATTCCTAGGTTTCTTGATTGAGTATGTGGTGGACTGCTAGTGACAGTGCTCTGAGCGTTCTGATGACTTATGTTACTCTAGTTACTTAACACTGCTAAAGAAACAAGAGGAATAATAGTACTTAATTCAACAGTCGATGCAGTTCATGAAGTTTCTGGCTCTTCTTGGCGAGGTTCCTCTATCCTAGTGGATTCTGAATGCTCTTTGTCTGTCAGATCTACCTCTTCTCCACTGTAGAACCCTTCATCTCCATATTTCTTCTTAAACAGGTTCGTGAGATGAACTTATCCGAACACTCTCCCACTACGTGTATGTCAAACCTCTTTGTCGCTATCGCTGTCTGAATTTTTGAACATTAGCTCTTTTGATCTGACCGATTACTATATCTTCAAGATGTTCTTCTCATGCAATGGCATCTTGATATTCAACTTCAGAAAATGTAAAAATTTTCCTCTAGGTCTCTTAAAGAAATATCTCTCTACTTGGCTATATGATTCCACTATGTCAACAACAAACTCAGTGATATACCCTCCGATGGTACTATCAATCCAGTGATCTACTTCTCTTGACATGATGTTTTCAACTCTCTTGACCTTCTTGATCAATGCCAACGTCCAAACCACAGGTGTTCTGAGTCTGACTTCGAACTGGGTATCGACTAACCTAGATAACCACTCATATAGCTCCCGATGGATTCCTCCAAAGAAAATCTCATGTATATCAATAAAGATATATCTTCCCAACCAATCCTCTATACCAAGACTGGTGTTCTTTTTCTGGGCTTCATTGAAGTCCTTTTCTTGATCTTCTATCCACTTTTGAATCTCTGTCTTCGATGGGAACCACCTTGACATTTCCTTAAGAAGATTCCTGTCCCAACAATGAAACCATTTGTTAGCACAGGGGTAGACCCAGGGTTCAACTCTAACAGCGCACCAACAAGCCCTAACTACTATCTCTTTCGAAAACACCTACGAGGAAGATGTAGTCTCACCCAAAGTAGCTATAGGGGGTTGCAGGAAACAAGTGTCTACAACCATAGGATATGCAGAGTGGATTCACAGCAACAACACACAACCACCTAGTTATTCTTGATCTTAAACCTACTACGCAAGTTATATTTCAGATCTAACACAATATCACAATAGCAACATATCAAATGACAGAGAACACAACATAAATCACACATAACACAATATATACGTGGTTCACCCTCTCCCTAGGGCTACGTCCACAAAACTATGCTTTATGATATATTAAGATGGAAGCATACAATTTTTATCTGTGCTCTTAGCTAGTAGATATTTTCTTCTTCTCTCTCTTTCTCTCCCCTCCATGCACACCCAGCTGTAGGGTTGATCTTCGCACCCAACTGAAGATATTACAATACAAACTACTCTCACAATACAATAGTTCTCTCTCATTAACAATATATTCCCATCGCATAATCTCTTCTATCTCTTTTACTCTCTAGCTCATCCCAGGTCCTCTTGACCTTTATTTATACATTACAATAGCTCACCGACAAAATTAGGCTGAAACCTAGGTGTCAAAAACCCTAAATGCTAAAGCCCTAGGTCAACTTGACATGCGTTTTCAGGGCTTCACCAACCTGCATTTCCTTCCTTCACGCATGGTGCTCCAAAGCATCTGTTGACATATTCTTTCTCTTGCTGAGTTGTCCACAATCCCTCTTCCTTTCTGATCTGTCATCCTCAATCTCCTAGTCCAACGACTTTCTTTCTCTTACTTCGCTCCGTATTTTCTGCTCTTTTGCTCACTATGTCTTCCGCACAGTTTGCATTTTGCCTTTTCTCCCTTAATCTTCGCTTTCTTCCATAACCAAGGGACACCATTATGCAACCTGTTATACAAATATTGTTCAGCTATAGATCCACTATTTTTCAACTTGTTGAATGATTTTCCTCTAGATGTTTGTCTAAGTCTTGAGATATTATTTTCGGTCTTAGTTTTCACACAACAAGTGATTCATTGCATTGCTTGTGTTGTTGTCTGTGTTTGTCTTTTCATACCCTCAATTGTCATTTAATACCCATACCATTAGCAAAGGAGAACCTCCTTTTATACTGTGTGTCCTGTCCTACCAGTGCACCATCTTTGAAAATATTGGAAGTATGGTAAAACATGGAATTATAAGAAATATTGCAAGTCTAAGAAGGTTGATAAACCAAAGGGATCTGATAGTATCGCTTCCACAAAGGCGAAAACCTCCATTGAAGAAGGAGGTGATGTTTACCTGGCATCTACAAGTACACATGCAGACCTTGATGTATGGTTGATCGACTCAAGTGCATCATACCATATGACTCCTCACAGGGAGTGGTTCTGTGAATATGAAACATACGATGGTGGTGATGTATTCCTAGGAGATGACTTGACAACCAAAATCATGGGACGTGGAAGGGTTAAGTTGTTGCTAAAATATGGAAGGATTAGAACTCTCCCTGAGATTCTGCACATTCCAAAACTAGTCAGGAGCCTAATATCTGTAAGCAAGTTGAATGATGCAGGAGTGGATGTTGTATTAGGAAAGGGCACTTGAAAGATGGTATGAGGAGAAATGGTGTTGATGAGGGGAGTTCGGTGTGGAACTATGTACAATTTGTTCGGAAGCATTTATACTAATGGGTGTAACAGTTCTGTTGTCCCTGTGCAGAGAAATAAAGAAGACAAGACCAATATTGTCCCTGTGCAGAGAAATAAATAAGACAAGACCAATATTGTCCCTGGAAAGAAGACCATGATGTGGTATCAAAGACTAGGACATATTGGAGAAAAGGGCCTTCGAACACTACATGGTAAAGGTATGGTTGAAGGTATGTCTAATTTCACTCTGGATTTTGATTTCTGTGAACATTGCATATATGGTAAACAAAATCAAGTAAGATTCCCATCTGGTACTACAACAACAAAGGGGATCTAATTAGAGTTGATACACAGTGATGTGTTTGGACCTGTGCCTGTTCCATCACTAGGTAAATTTGTGTATTATGTTTCATTCAAAGATGATTTCTCAATGAACACATGGATTTATTTTCTTAGAAATAAATCTGAGGTATTTGATAAATTTAAAGAGTTTAAGGCTCTGGTAGAAAATCAGACAGAGAAGAAAATAAAGGTATTGAGAACAGATAATGGTGGGGAATTCTGTGGAAATGAATTTGAAGAATTTTGTAAGAAGTGTGGTATAGCAAGGTAGAAGACTACTGCATACACACCTTAGCGGAATGGAGTTGCAGAAAGGATGAATAGAACATTGATGGAAAAAGCAAGAGCATGCTCAATGGTGTCGAGTTAGGAAAAGAATTATGGGCAGAGGTAGTGGGTACAACATGTTACCTGGTCAATCGATCACCCTCATCAGTGTTGGATGATAAAACTCCACACGAGGTATGGAATGGTAAGACACACTCTCTTGAACATCTCAGAGTGTTTGGTTTTGATGCTTATGTATATGTTCCAAAGGAAAATACAAGTAATTTGGATAATAAAGTTGAAAAGTGTATTTTTATGGGTTATAAAGATGGTGTGAAAGGTTATAAGATTTGGAACCCAGAAACTAAGAAGATTGTTTACAGTCGGGATGTTGTTTTTAGAGAGGTAAAAGATGTGTCCAAATAGGATTTCCTACCAACTCAAGATGAACCTGAAAAAATAGAGCTTAAGTTGGATGATGCAAAATCTTAATCATCTGAAGAAGATGAAGTAGAAGAAGAAGAATAACCTCATACCCCATTATTGAGGACATTAGCGAGAGAAAGAAGGCAACCAGAAAGGTATAGTCCACCTGATTTTTGTTCCAATTTTGCTTTATCTATTATTGATGATGATCCCAGAACTGTTAGGGAAGAAGTGAATTCAGAGGATAGTAAACTCTAGAAGAAGGCCATGGTTGAAGAAATGGATTCCTTGGATAAGAATGAGGCATGGGATATAGTTGAGTTGCTAGCTGGAAGAAAAATTGTTGGTAGAAAATGGTTGTTTAAGAAGAATTTTAATGCAGAAGGAAAAGTGGAGAAATACAAAGCTCGGTTAGTAGCAAAAGGTTATTCCCAGGTAGAGGGAATTGACTTTGGTGATATTTTTTCTCATGTTGCTAAGTTAACTTCTATTAGATTTATTTTAGCTATTGTTGTTGCTTTTGATCTTGAAGTGGAACAGATGAATGTGAAGAAAACATTCCTACATGGGGATCTGGAAGAAGAAATCTACATGAAGTAGCCAGAAGGATTTGTAGTGAAGGGAAAGAAAGAGTTGGTCTGTAAGCTAAAGAAGTAACTATATGGTCTAAAGAAATCACCTAGGATGTGGTACCAAAAGTTTGACACATACATCCTTGGATTGGGATTTGTGAGAAGATGGGTTGATCACTGTGTATATCCCAAGAAGGTTGGTAATCACTTCATTTATGTAGTGTTGTATGTTGATGACATGTTGCTGGTAGGAAATAACATGGATGTTATCAAGGGGGTGAAATCACAGCTATCCTCCAAATTTGACATGAAGGATATCGGTGATGCTAACTTCATTCTGGGAATGGAGATTAAAAGAGATCGTGCAAACATTGTGGTGGCTGACATTCCCCCAAAGCTTGGTATGCTCTTATCCAGAACTTGGGATAATAAGGTTGGAGGATAATTGCAAATGGACCTCACTTATGCCACCATCCCTGTGTTTGGAGGAGAATATAAGAGGCTATACAGAGAGGTGAGGTTGTGCTACATTGTCAGTGACCATCATAACCCAAGAAATCACCCAATTTATGTTGTTGAGGATGAGATCGGATCATTTTTTTTTCATTTAAATGATGATGAAACTAAAATATAAATTAGCCAACGTAGATACCAACCACTGACAAATCAACAAAAAAAGTATGGAAGATATATTTTGATGGATTTTCATCAAAGGAAGGATCTAGTGCATGTATACTCCTCATTTCCCCTTTAGAAGAGGTAATCACACTCTCTTATAAGCTAGAGTTTTAAACTTCTAATAATATATCTGAATATGAAGCTTTGGTGTTGGGATTGAGGGATTCCAAAGACATGGCCATTGACTGTCTAGTAGTTTTTGGTGATTCTGAGTTGATCATCAATCAAGTGAGGAACATCTATCAAGCTAAGCTACAGAGGCTCAATAAATGTTGGAAATGTGTAACAGTTAGCATATGCTTGTCATTGATGGCAAGTAAAACAGTGAAGATGACAGGCAAACAGAAGACAAAGGAAATTAAGCTCAGGAGGAATAGCAGTCTTATATGCGCAAGAAGCATAGGAAAGAGACCGAGAATCGTCGGATCTCACTCAGAAATCCCGACAGTTGTTGGATCGGGAGAAGCTGCGCAGATGTTAAGCACAGGAGTTAAGCACAGAAAAGAAGTGCTCTCAGCCGTCAGATTGGAAGCAAACCTCGACAACTGTCAGATATGCAGAAGCTGCGAGGGAGATAAGCCATCGGAGAATCGGGGATCGCGATTTCAAAATGCAAAGAACACTTGACAACGGAAACTCCGATTTCACGATATGATCGCAGCCATTAAAATCAAGCAGGGATCTGGACCGTTCATTCATATGGACGCGTGGCATCCGGGAGGCTTCATCGGAGAATCGAGAATCAGAGTTTCACGAGGCTCGTGAACAATGACAACGAAAACCCCGAAATCGCGATATGCGATTTCGCGATGAAATCGCAGCCGTTGAGCCAAGATTGCATCTAGACCGTTGATCCAACTCATGTCGGTAGACCACGTCACC
>ML776993.1:1022215-1112660 GCA_009831015.1 Picea engelmannii
TCACTGTAATAATTTCAGTAGCAAAGATTTATATTTCAGGGTGGTTGGGAGGTGCTAGGGAGGACTGTTGTCCTCAGAGGTTCAAGTGGGAACTTGAACACAGGGAGTTGGTGCTTCCTTCTAGTGGGTGCTAGAGAAAAACAAAGAGTTGGTGCTCTCAGCAAGTCGTAGCTTGCAAAACAGAGGTTGCAGCCTCATTATGAGTTGGTGCTTATATGTATGATATTGTAAAGAATGTAACTATTACTTATCATATAAAGAAAAAGAGGTTTTTACCCTGTATGGGTTTCCTCAAGAAATATCTGTCTCTNTGTTTCTCATATGTGTGACTGATGCTGAATTTGCCATGGTTTATTTCCTTGCATTATTGTGATTATCATTTAGTGTCTCAGCAAAGAGTTTAAAAGAAGCATAAATTGTTTAAGCACGGTAACAACTGATTCACCCCCCCCTCTCAGTTGTCCAACAAGAAATACATAAATGAGGTATGGTATCTGATTGATAATTTCTTTCTAGTATTTAACATTTCCTTCATTCCCAGAGAGAAGAATCAGAAGGCAAATTCTATGGCCTTAGCCGCCAGCACTTTCAGGCCTCCCATTGGCCCAAATATTAAATATTAGGTGGAGATCAGGCATAGAACAACCATACCAGACAACATAAAGCACTGGCAATTATTCAGTGATGATATATATCTATAGATATTTCTACTCACCATTGATGAATTCTCCAATATCTCAATTGATCAAAAAAATCAAGAAGGTGAAAATGATGAATTAGAAGATCAACAAACATCTGATCTGCTGAAGACAGTAGCTGGTCATGATATTGTGGAGATGAAAACCAATCACATTCTAAGAGGACTAGTTCCATTGGAAAGGTTGTTTGACATTAATGATGTTTACAAAGGATATTCCATGAAGAATCAAGAAGAAGAGATAAAAAATTGCAACATTGGGACCCCTGAGAATCCCAATATCATCAAGTTGTCCAAAGCAATAGCCGCAAAACAAAAGGACAAGTATGTCAGTCTCATAAAAAAGTTTGTTGATATTTTTGAATGGTCCTATGAGGATTTGAAGACATTTGACACTGGCATTATCCAGCACAAGATCCCCCTAAAGGTTGGCTCCAAGCCATTCAGACAGAAGATTCAACAATTTAATCCCATGTTAATGTCCATAATTGAGAAAGAGATGAAAATACTGTTGGATGCCAAGATTATTGTACCATTGAGGTACTCAAACTAGGTGGCCAAATTAGTACCTGTAAGGAAGAAAAATGGGGAGATATGCTTGTGTGTTGATTTCAGAAATCTCAACAAGTGTTCTCTGAAGGAAAATTATCCCCTCCCCAAGATGGATCATATTTTATAAAGGGTGGTAGGTGAAAACAAAATTTATTTGTTATATGGATACTCTGGTTATAACCAAATAGCAGTGTGTGAAGAGGATAAATTAAAAACAACATTCACCACCCCATGGGGAACATTCATGTATGACAAGATTCCCTTTGGGCTGATGAACACAGGGGCCACTTTTCAAAGGGCCATGGACATAGATTTTGTGGGGGAAAAAGTCAAATTTATGGTTATATACTTGAATGAAATTACTATTTATCCAGGTCTGATGACGAACATTTGCAGCATCTAGAGCAGGTTTTCAAGAAATGCAGGAAATATGGAATATCTTTGAATCCTAGGAAGTCTCACTTTTCCATGCTAGAAGGAAATCTCCTGGGCCACATCATATCAGCATGAGGTATAAAAATTGATCCAAAGAGGGTTTGTTCCATTCAAGAGATTGAGATCCCCAAAAATAAAAAGGTTGTTCATTCCTTTATTGGTAAGATAAAATTCCTCAGATGTTTTGTGCCAAATTTTGTTGAAATTCTGAAACCTATCACTAACATGTTGAAGAAATATGCTGTGATAAAATGGTCACTAGAGGAAAAATAAACATTCCAAAGGATCAAGCAGGCTTTAGTTGAAGCCCCTGTATTAGCCAGCCTTGACTATAACAAATATTTATTTATCTTCTCCTTTGTCTCGGAGGAGACCATTACTGCTGTGCTATTGCAGAAAAATGAAGAGGGGCATGAACAACCCATAGCCTTTTTTAGAAAATCCCTTCGAGATGCTGAGATGAAGTATGATAGATTAGAGAAACATGCTTATGCATCGGTCAAAGCACTCAAGGCCTTCATGGTTTATGTGTTACAATCTAGCATAACAACATTTGTTCCTAGAAGCAGTGTCAAAGAGATTATGGTCCAACCAGACAGTGAGGGAAAACAAGGGAAGTGGATTTTCAAACTATTGGAGTATGACCTACACATAAAACCCACAAAGATAATAAAGGGACAAGGAATTGCCAATTTGTTGTCAGAATCAAATTGTGAGATGCTATAATTTCATCAAATCTTCACCCAATCAGACACACCCATCATACAACCTGGACAAGACAACTTACAGGTATTTGAAAACTACTCCTATTCACCTTGGTATAAAAACATCATTTATTTTTTGCAACATTTTGAATGTCCACCAGATGTGATGAAGACAAAGGCCAGGTCTCCCAAGTTGAAGGATATCAAATTCTACATTTCAAACTAGAGCTTGTATTGGAGGGATCCTACTCACATCCTATTAGAATTCCTTAATGAAAATGAAGCCAACCAAGTCACTTCAGAAACGCACAGAGGAGTACGTGGAGGGCACCAACATTGGAAGGCCATAACTCTCAAGATCTTAAGGTCATGGTAATACTTTCCCACCCTTTTCTCTGATGTATTTTCTACTGTCATGGCCTGCAATGAGTGTCAAATATTTGTAGGAAAACAAAATTTACTATCACTACCCCTAAAATGTATCACTGCAAGTGGTTCATTTCATAAATGGGGGTTAGAATTCATAGGAGAGATAAATCCACCCTTCAGTGGACATCACAAGTGGATCCTCACTGCCACCGATTACTTCACCAAGTGGATTGAGGCTATGCCCACCAGGAATGCCACTGCCAAGGTAATCATGAATTTCCTAGAAACTAATATTTTTGCCAGATTTGGTTTCCCCAACAAGCTAGTAATAGACAATGCCTAAGCATTCAATTCCAAAGCCATGATTAAATTTTGTGGTGGTCATAACATTTCCTTGACACATTCCACACCCTATTATACTCAGGGAAATGGCCTGGCAGAATCATCAAATAAAATTTTTATCAGGATTATCAAGAAGTTGTTAACTGAAAACAAGAAATCCTGGGACTCTAAACTCAATTATGCTTTGTGGGCTGACCAAATCAGCACCAAGTGATCTTTGGGAACCTCACCATTTCAATTTGTTTATGGCATAGATGTTGTTTTTCCCACTTAGCTTGGTATACCAGTCCTAAAGTTCTTACAAGAAGATATTGAGGAGCCCAATGACATCCAAAGGAGAATATTCTAGATTATAGAAGTTCAACAAAGATGAGAAGAACTAGATTAGAGGACAAAAGCATACCAGAGAAAGATCAAATCAGCCTTTGACAAGAAAACCAAGAAGGATATTTTTCAGAAAGGTGACCTGGTCTTGAGGTAGGATGCCAGAAGGGATGAAAAGTCCAAGCACGATAAATTTGACAACCTCTGGTTTGACCCTTGTAAGGTGGTTGAAGTTTTGGACAATAACACATTTATCTTACACAACCTAAAAGATGCAGAGATCTTTGGAGGCCCAATAAATGGGCACTTCCTGAAACACTATTTTATTTAAGGACGAGGGAAGGTCCCTCTTGTAGCATAGATGCTTTCCTTTTGTTTTTCCTTTTGATTAGGTAGTTGTGTGTGAATAAAAGACTCCATATCCCAACAAAGGCAATGGGGAGTAGTTGCAGTTTTCAGTTCAATAAGATGCATGGTTTAGGGACAGTAGAAGATACACAGGGTTGGAAGACAGAAACATAGGTAAGTGACGAAAGGTAAGAGCAAATTATTTGATCCTAAGGCACTGATATATAGTTCTCAGCACCTCACAGGGATGAGCTATCCCTAGTTGGAGCCAATGTTGTAACCTACGTCTGCACCCCTGTTACGAGGAAAATCTCTCTATGGTTGGGGTAAACCACAAAAGACATAAATGTCTGCATAAATCAAATCTATTCTCAAGTATGCTATATAAAAAAATATTCTAGCAAGACGAGATAAAATTCCTACCTCGTCTAGATGTTCGATGAAGTCCACCATTGAGCACTTAACCCAAAGCAATATACCTACAACTAATTCTCAACAACCAAGCAAAGCAAGCATATGGTGATAAAAAATGATGATATCACATTCAATAGCATAATCCATTAACATACATAACAAATATGCCCATGGAATAATAATTCAAATATTTGCAAGATATCAATTGGACGGGAAAATAGTATTTCTATTAATATATGATCAACAAAAGTGAAAATGTTACAAACTTCCATGTCGGCATGGTTCAAAACCGAGAAACTAAGTTCCTTCTAGCTGGGCCTCCACCAGTTCAATCCTCCACCAAAGGCAAGATCATAGAAGAGAGATAATGAAGTTCTTAATTAATAAGGGAAGAGCTTGGGCACTGAACACTGTGTTCAGACTTAAAGGACAAAGGGATGTAGACTCAATATGAAGTAAATAATTTCTCCAGAGTAACTTTGCTCTCAAAGTTGAATTATTTCTCCTCTTTTCCATAGCTCATAATTGGTCCATTTATAGCCTTCAAATCGAATTGAAGGGCTGAGTCAGAATGTTTCCAGTATGTGGAAGGCCAAGGATCATTGATCTCATGTCGTGACATGGAAACCCAACACCATTTTTCATGTACGTGGACTGTAGTGGTGCATCTTGTGCATACTCATGCTGTATAGTAGGCAAGGTGCATACATGTGGAAAAAAAATGTACTTTTAGCTCTGGCGTTCGAAAAAAGGGATGAAAAGTCTGCATAGGGAAATGGGAAAAGGCCTTTTGTGAAATATTGCATAGGGTGAGGCAAATATTTCTATAACAGATTAACCCTAATGTGTGAGGTTAGAGGAGTATCTACGATGGATGAAATACATTATAAACAACCCATAAGTGGAGTGATGGGGAGCCAGCTAGAAGAACTAGTTGGTCATTATATTATGTACCGACTTTGCATACATGGCTACCAATTGAATTACACTGCAGAATAGGCAAATACAAACAACTATGCCTGGCCATGAATAGGCAAATAAAAATGCGGTTACATGCCAAAGACTATTATAGTCATGAACAAGGCCCAGTAGAACTAGTATCAAAATCAATCTGAAGATATCCATATACAATGGAGTACAATATGATCTCCCATGATCACTAAAGTCATATAGGTGCTGGTCCAATGAAAAGGAAGAAACAACTCAGGAGAGCTGTGGCCACATACTGATGTCTTCAAGTCTTCTACACAATCTACCAAAGGTGAAATTCTACATCATGTGAATAAAGGAGTTGAGGTAGAACACAATGAGACATTGTTTGATTACTGGTCATTGAGGTATACTATTAACAAACACAAGATATCCTATTGATAGGGAAAGTAGGTATGAAGGCACCGATTACATTCTTAAAAGTGTGAATAAAGGAGTCGGGGTCGAACACTTGAAGAATCCATCAATCAGGAGACATTGATCTATTCCCAACTTTCGATGGTGAGAGAAACTGCCACTAATGATTGCAAGCCTCAAGGTACTCATAAGAATCTAGGTCCCATTTCCAGAATAGATGAGCTGAAGTCGATGGAAGGAGACCCATTGAAAGGAGAGAATTAAGGCATCTCTCATCATTCGACACGAGGTACAAAGCAAGAGCTTTATGATTTGGAGGAGATCGGATGAAGAACACGTTCACGATACAATGACCCTATCCATCTTTCGCGTGTGCCAAGTGCAAGCGGTACACGAAAAATACCCTTTGAATAGCAGCCAATGAGGAAAACTGCCGACAAAGGCAAGGAAACCACCAATAAGTCTAATGGAATCCAAGACACTGCATGAATCCCAATGTGTGAATAAATGTCTTACCGTCGAACACAAGGGAAACCACCCAGTCAACATCCAATAATAAAATGATGACTGCTGGGTTCAAGGTTACCTACCAATGCTGAAAGTAGGACTAGGGTGCATGATAGGACTACAATGTCATGTGATTCTGAGACAAACTGAGGTTATGGCCGAAATCCAAAGTCAAGAGTTCAGAGGAATGGCTGACACAAGTTTATAGACCTCCTTTTAACAATATCATGAGACATGTGGAAGACTCCGACAACATAGACTGAATGATGAAACCATGAGATGCAGGAGGTATTAATGAAATTATCCATAGGGACTAGAAGAGTAACCAGTCGATAGAGAAAAATATCTATAACGAGCTCATCTTCCCAAGGCCATGCTAAACCCAAAATTATGATGACAAATGGACTCAATAAATTTGTGCTCTGTTCAAAGGAGACACGACTGCTGCCAATATAAGATAATACTCCCTTCCTGCCCGTCTTTTTTTTGTTTTTTCATAGACAAATGAATGCTATAATAAATAGGAGGAAACAAGTGTCGCAAGTAAGAAAAACTAGTTCCAGCAGTGGAACATACCTATGCTCAATGCAAGGAGATGCATGCGGGAGATGGACACTCCAGGGAATGTTCCCTCCTGGGTATAGGGTGTCAAATTGCGAAGGATATAAATGAGGCTCTGCTTGATTGAGGATGAAAAACTGCTGAGGAAAATGGTTTATAACGCAAAGCGAGAACCGGCTATAGGATCAATACTGCAATCAAGGGCATGAGATGCAATCACAACTTAACGCCCAAAAATGTCCTTTTTCATAATCTTAGTCTACTTGGTTTGAAAAAGGGATAAACGTGTACCAAATAGATGTCCTTTCAAATCCAATTTATGAGTGTGAAAGAGACAAGTTCACTCGACAATATTTTCTCTTTTTGAAAATGAGTCAGAAAATATCTTAACTAAGACTCACGACCTTTCAAGTCTAATTAACAAGTGTGAAAGGGACAAATTCACTCGGCAATATTTTGATTTTTAGGTGAGTCAGAAAAGAGCTTAAATCAGAATCGTGGATGCTGTTCTAAGAAGCATATAATGGGGGAGGCCAAGGCTCCCGTGAAGGACTTCTGTGAAAGGTAAACAACTTACAAATAGCTGACACAAGCTTGGGAAAACCCAAATATTTCCAAGTCGAGGAGGATAAAATACTTGCAAAGGTTACCTTATCTACAATATATCGAAGAATTCCAACTATCTGGAAGGGTGTAGAAGAAGGAAGTTAAGGCTCTACAAGATCATTCCAATCAAAGGAAACCACCCTAGGAATTTAAGGGAGAGTACTTGGGGACAGTAAAACTCTCTCTTGTTCATAAGGTGTAGGATCAGGAATGATAACAACATGGTTGAAGGATGCATCACCCTTGAAAAGGAGAGTCATATTGACCACATATTTCACTGGTATGACCACTTCTTCAACCATTGGTTGAATAGGATGCGTGATAACAATGACAAGGGATGCATCACCCCAAAAAATAGGAGTGGTGTCGGTCGAAGATTGCATTGACACGACCTCTGGTTGAACGGGGTGTTAGACATCAGGGGATGCATCAACCCCTAAAGGAAGAGGGTTTTCGACCAAATATTTCATCAGCATGACAACTGTATCAACCAAAGAAGGTTGGGAAGCCAAAGACAAATCAGAACTCGAAGGCCTCCCAGGAAAGGACCACATTTCCTGTACCATAGTAGTAGCAAGGCACAAATGAGTAAGGTGATCTCCTTTGCAAATCCTACAAAGGAACTTGGGCTTATGTTTGACACGCCTAGGCTTCTCAATTGTATGAATGCCCCTAGCATGAATTGCAGCGACTGATGACATGCTCTCATCATGACTTGCAGAGGATAGTAGAAAATCTCCAACATGACTTGCAGAGGTTGGTGATGAATTCCCTACATGACCAACAGAGTTTGGTAACGAATCGTCAACATGCATAGCATAGGTTGGTGATGTATGTGCAGTGTGACTATAAATGACTAGATTCATGCCCCCAACATGACTTGCAATGAATGGTTGTTGGTCTTCAACATTACTAGAAGAGGTTGTCGACCAATATCCAACATGACTAATAGAGGTTGGTGATATAATTCCAGTATGTGACTGACCCTCACAAGATGCAGTAGAGGAAGGTAGGGTCCAAGTGTCATTAAAATAGGAAGTGTGGAAAGATATGGACCTCTCTGTCAAAATGGGCCTACTCGACATGGCATAAACATGGTGAATCGATGCCATGAAGTCAAAAGTGCCCATAAGGGAAGAATACATCTTGACACTGATATTCTCATTTGCCAGCTGAGCATTTTTTATCACGGGGATCGACGGTCCAACAAATGCATTGGGACTAGTATACACAAAGGATAACTGGTCGATCATCATTATCTTCCCATCACGAGGAAAACAAAGAGTACAGAAGATGAACGAAACAACGGAAATAATATGATAGTTCCAATTGCATCCTAGTAACAAGTTATAATCAAGAGGTGCATCAACTACTTCAACCTCCACCACTACCGTCTTCCCACCCAACTAGACCGGAAAGGCAGGAAAAATACCATGAGGGTGGAAGGAATGAACGTCAAAAGAAGTCAACATGTTCGATGATTTAGAAAGAGTTGGAGAGCCGAGAGATCTCCAACAGAGAAGGGACATCACACATGTGGCCACACCTTCATCAACAACTGCACATTTGATGGTATACTTTGAGTACCTCATGTGGATTTGGAATGCCACATGGTAAGGAAAACGAGGCTTTACATATGTGATGTCAAACTTGATAAATTTTGGGCCACTGGGTTCTATAGATCCTAACGTAGATAACAAGTCATTCCTCTATGAAGGGAACATCTAGAGTACCTCTAGAGCTGACATCTCACAAGGGGTTTGACCAAGGTCCTCAACAATAGAGTAGTTATGGGTAGCTCTATTATTTGGATTGTGGGTAGAGTGCTTGAGTAATCCTTTCAAAATAGGAGGCGGTGGCTCTCATTTTTCGATCTGTAAAGTCATCCCTAGAGGAGGAAGAGGAGATTATAGACTAGGAATATCTTGTGAAGAACTATAATCTCAAGATCGAGTGGCTGCATGAACTTTAACATCGACCATATTGATACACAAACAATTGCCGTCTTGCAATGATGGGTTTTGACTCCCACCGGCCACATTTTCAACATTTGAGGAGCTCGAGTCCACGTGCTATTTATGTGGGAAAGGATTCGTCAGCACGATGGGTGGTAGAGATAATAGCCTCGCAACTTCCACAAGTTTGGGGCATAAATGAGTAAGGTGATCGTCTGTACAAATCGTACATGGAAATTTCACCTTACGCCTTTCTTTCTTTCCCTCTCCATCATTATTATTCATCTTCTCCTTATTACCATTGTCCTTGGGTTTATTATTATTTTTCCCACCCTTACGATTATTATTACAACCTTTCTTCTTATTCCCACCTGGTTGCTGGTTACCATTTGGGCTAGTCGACGATTGCATGGAATGTACATCCACTTACTGAGTGGGATTGGAAGACAAATATGAAGCTAGCCTGCATGCAGACTGGTTTAGATACAACTCTTTCAAATGGCTTGTCACTGAGTCTACGAATTTTACCTTGGTGGAGCCTACAATACCATCAACATGAGGTCCGAGATGTTTTCTGGGGTCATAGGTTGACCGTGGTGTGTCCGAAAGAATGTGGTATAACATCCTAGACTGAGCATATATAAGATATAAATGCTAGGATTTGAAGATCGCTTCTTCCTTAGTGGTAACCCTAGATGTAGCAACATCCTTCGAGATAGGAGGCTGCAAAGACTTAAGGAACCATTCTAAAAGAAAGGCTGGGGGTATGGAGGTCTTAACCAACCTCTTCCTTCTATGCCACTCCTGGATATGATCTAATATATGAGTGGTTGTGTCCTGGTGTAAAGTTGAAAAAAGTTCTAGGCCAAAATCGTAACGAACCAAAAATTGGAAGTGGTTAAGGAAGACTAGCACCATCTGACTAAAGGTCTTGTATGCCCCCTAGGTAGCTCGATATACCATTTTGCAACAACTATTTGTGTGAAAATATACCAAACAACTATATGTGGCCAATTGAATTACACGGAAGAATATGAAAATACAAACAACTATCCTTGGCCATGAATAGGAAAATACAAATGCGGTTACATCCCAAAGGCTGTTATAGTCACGAACAAGGCCCAGTAGAACTAGTCTCAAAATCAAACTGAAGATATCTGTATACAATGGAGTACAATATGATCTCCCATGATCACTGAAGTCATATAGGTACTGGTCCAATGAAAAGGAAGCAACAACTCAGGAGAGCTGCGACCACATACTGATTTCTTCAAGTCTTCTACACAATCTGCCAAAGGTGCAATTCTATATCACATGAATAAAGGAGTTGAGGTCGAACACAATGAGACATTGTTTGATTACCAGTCATTGAGGTATACCATTAACAAACACGAGATAGCATACCGATAATGAAAGTAGGCATCAAGGCATCGAGTACATTATTACAAGGGTGAATAAAGGAGTCGGGGTCGAACACTTGAAGAATCCATCGATCAGGAGACATTGATGTATTCCCAACTTTCGATGGCGAGAGAACCTGCCAATAATCATTGCAAGACTCAAGGTACTCATACGAATCTAGGTCCCATTTCCAGAATAGATGAGCTGAACTCGATGGAAGGAGACTCGTTGAAAGGAGAGAATTAAGGCATCTCTCATCATTCATCATGAGGTACAAAGCAAGATATTTGTGATTTGGAGGAGATCAGACGAAGAACATGTTCACGATACAATGACCCTGTGCATATTTCGCATGTGCCAAGTGAAAGTGGTACATGAAAAAGACCCTATGAATAGACGCCAATGATGAAAACTGCTGACAAAGGTGAGGAAACCACCAATAAGGCTAATGGAATCCAAGACACTGCATGAATCCCAATGTGTGAATAAATGTCTTGCCATCGAACACAAGGTAAACCACCCAGTCAACAACCAATAATAAAATGACGTCTGCTGGGTTCAAGGTTACCTACCAATGATGAAAGTAGGACCAGGGTGCACTATAGGACTACAATATCATGTGATTCTAAGACAAAATGAGGTTATGGCCTACATCCAAAGTCAATATTTCTGAGGAATGGCTGACACAGGTTGATAGAATTCCTTTGAAAAATATCATGAGACATGTTGAAGACTCCGACAACATAGAATCAATGATGAAACCATGAGATGCAAGAGGCCTCAATGAAATTCTCCATAGGGACTGGAAGAGTAACCAGTCAGTAGAGAAAAATATCTGTAACGAGCTCATCTTCCTAAGGCCATGCTAAACAGAAAATTATGATGACAAATGGACTCAATAAATTTGTGCTCTATTCAAAGGAGACATGATTGCTGCCAATATAAGATAATACTCCCTTCCCACCCATCTTTTTTTTGTTTTTTCATAGACAAATGAATGCTATGATATAGTGGAGGAAATGAGTGTCGCAATTAAGAAAAACTAGTTCCAATAGTGGAACATACCTATGCTCAATGCAAGGAGATGCATGTGGGAGATGGACACTCGAGGGAATGTTCCCTCCTGGGTATAGGGTGTCAAATTGTGAAGGATATAAATGAGGCTTTTCTTGGTTGAGGATGCAAAACTACTGAGGCAAATGTTTTATAACGCAAAGCGAGAACCGGCTATAAGCTCAATATTGCAATCAAATGCATGAGATGCAATAAAACGTAACACCAAAAAAGTCCTTTTTCATAATCTTAGTCTACTTGGTTTGAAAAAAGGATAAACTTGTACCAAATAGACGTCCTTTCAAATCCGATTTACGAGTGTGAAAGAGACAAGTTCACTCGAAAATCTTTTCTCTTTTTGAAAATGAGTCGAAAAATATCTTAACTAAGACTCACGACCTTTCAAGTCTAATTAACAAGTGTGAAAGGGACAAATTCATTCGACAATATATATTTTTTTTAGGCAAGTCGAAAAAGAGATTAAATCAGACTCCTGGATACTGTTCTAAGAAGCATATAATGGGGGAGGCAAAGGCTCCCATGAAGGACTTCTATGAAAGGTCAACAACTTACAAATAGTTGACACAATCTTGGGAAAACCCAAAGATTTCCAAGTCGAGGAGGATAAAATATTTGCAGAGGTTACCTTATCTACAATATATCGAAGAATGCCAATTATCTGGAAGGGTGTATAAGAAGGAATTCGAGGCTCTACAAGATCATTCCAATAAAAGGAAACCACCTTAGGAATTTAAAGGAGAGTACTTGGGGAGAGTAAAACTCTCTCTTGTTCAGAAGGTGTAGGATCAGGAATGATAACAACATGGTTGAGGGACATATCACCCTCGAAAAGGAGAGTCAGATTGACTAGATATTGCACTGGTAAGAGCACTTCTTCAACCATTGGTTGAATAGGATGCGTGATAACAGTGACAAGGGATGCATCACCCCCAAAAATAGGAGTGGTGTCCATCGAAGATTGCATCGACACGACAACTGGTTGAATGGGGTTTGAGACAACAAGGTCAAGAGATGCATCAACCCCTAAAGGAAGAGGGTTGTTGACCAAATATTGCATTGGCATGATTGCTGTATCAACCAAAGAAGGTTGGGAAGCCAAAGACGAATCATAACTCGAAGTTCTCCTAGGAAAGGACCACACTTCCTGTACCATTGTAGTAGCAGGGCACAAATGAGTAAGGTGATCTCCTTTGCAAATCATACAAAGGAAATTGGGCTTATGTTTGACATACCTAGGATTCTCAATTGTATGAATGCACCCATCATGACTTTCAACGGATGATGACATGCTCTCAGCATGACTTGCAGAGGCTAGTAGAAAATCTCCAACATGACTTGTAGAGGTTGGTGATGAATGCCCAACATGACCAATAGAGGTTGGTAACAAATCCCCAACATGACTAGCAGAGGTTGGTGATGTATGTGCAGTGTGACTAGAAATGACTAGATTCATACCCCCAACATGACTTGCAGTGGGTGGTGGTTGGTCTTCAACATCACTAGTACAGGTTGTCGACCAATCTCCAACATGACTAACAGAGGTTGGTGATATAATTCCAGTATGTGACTGACCCTCACAAGACACAGTCAAGGAAGGTAGGGTCCAAGGGTCGTTAAAATAGGAAGTGTGGAAAGAGATGGACCTCTCTATCAAAATGGGCCTACTGGACATGGCATAAGCATGGTGAAACAGTGCCATGAAGTCAAAAGTTCCCATAAGGGAAGAATACATTTTGAAACCGATATTATCAGTTGCCGGCTGAGAATTGTCGATCACGGGGATCGAAAGTACAACAAATTCATTGGGACTAGTATATGCAAAGGATAACTAGTCGATCACCACGATCTTCCCATCATGAGGAAAACAAAGAGTACAAAAGATGAACGAAACAATGACAATCATATGATAGTTCCAATTGCGTCCTAGTAACAAGTTATAATCAAGAGGTGCATCAACTACCTCAAACTCCACCACTACCGTCTTCCCACCCAATTGGATCGGAAAGGCAGGAAGAATATCGTGAGGGCAGAAGGAATGACCGTCAAAAGCAGTCAACATGTTCAACGATTTAGAAAGAGTTGGAGAGCTGAGATATTTCCAACAGAGCAGGGACATCACACATGTAGCCACACCTTCATCAAAAACTGCACATTTGATGGTATACTTTGAGTACCCCATGTGGATTTGGAATGCCACATGGTAAGGAAAGCGAGGCTTCACATATGTGACATCAAACTTGATAACTTTTGAGCCACTGGGTTCTAGAGATCCTAACACATATAGCAAGGCATTCCTCTATGAAGGACACTTTTGGAGTACCTCTAGAGCCGACATATCATGAGGGGTTTGACCCAGGTCCTCAACAATAGAGTAGTTCTGGGAGGTTCTAGCATTTGGATTGTGGGTAGAGTGCTTGAGTACTCCTTTCAGAATATGAGGCAGTGGCTCTGGTTTTTAGATCTGTAAAGTCATATCCGGAGGAGGAGGAGGAGATTCTAGACTAGGAATAGCCTATGAAGAACTATAATCTCAAGATCGAGTGGCTGCATGAACTTTAGCATCGACCATATTGATACACAAACAATTTCCATCTTGCAACGACGGGTTTTGACTCCCACCAGTCGCATTTCTGGCATTTGAGGAGCTCGAGTCCATGTGTTGGTTATGTGGGAAAGGATTCGTCATCACGAAGGGTGGTAGAGATAATAGCCTTGTAGCTTCCACAATTTTGGGGCATAAATGAGTAAGGTGATTGTCTGTACAAAGCTTATAGGGAAATTTCACCTTACGCCTTTTTTTCTGTTCCTCTCCAACATTATTATTCGTCTTCTCATCATTACCATTGTCCTTGGGTTTATTATTATTTTCCCACCCTTATGATTATTATTATGACTTTTCTTCTTATTTCCGCCTAGTTGCTGGTTACCATTTGGGCCAGTCGATGATTGCATGGAATTTACATCCATCGACTGAGTGGGATTGGAAGACAAAGATGAAGTTGTCCCTCCTGCAGACTATTTTAGAGACAACTCTTTCAAATGGCTTGTCACTGAGTCTAAGAATTTTACATTGGTAGAGCCTACAATACCATCGGCATGAGGTCCAAGATTTTGTCTAGGGTCATAGGTTGACCGCGGTATGTCTGGAAGAATGTGGTATAACATCCCAGACTGAGCGTATATAATATCTAATTGTTGGGCTTTGAAGATTGCTTCTTCCTCAGTGGTAACCCCAGATGTAGCAACATCCTTCGAGATAGGAGGCTGCAAAGACTTAAGGAACCTTTCTAAAATAAAGGCCAGGGGTATGGAGGTCTTAATCAACCTCTTCCTTCTGTGTCACTCCTGGATATGATCTGAGATATGAGTGGTTGTGTCCTGGCGTAAATTCGACAAAAGTTCTAGGCCAACATTGTAACAAATTGAAAATTGGAAGTGGTTAAGGAATATTAGCACCATCTGACTAAAGGTCTCATATGCCCCCTTAGGTAGCTCGATATACCATTTCACAAAAACCCCAATGAGGGTGCATTAAAATAATATTAACAAATGGAATTTTTATTAAGGGAATTCGAAGATCACCATAGGTGAAAGGTGGTGACATGATCACCGGGATCCTTTCCATTCTTACCTTTGAATTTCAGAATGTCCAAAGGAAGCTTGGTGGTGACGGGGGGGCATGTAGGATCATGAGACACATGGTCATTCATCAACTTAGAAAAGTCTAGCAGGTTAAGCATGGCCAGAAAAGGGAGACGAGGTTGAAACATATAGCCCCAAGTTCCTTGGAAAGATTGTGTTTGAGGAACTACAGTCCATCCACGGTTCTGGTAAGCACCATGTCCCTGTCTAATATTGTAAGAACCACCTCTAGGATGATTCATAAAAGGTTGGTTTGGAATCATTCTAGTAGGAATGTTTTGATGGGGGTTATAAAAATTTCCCCCAGCCGGAGTGGATCCGGGTTGGGGGTTTTAGAAAGAATGAAACTGACCTCCTCCAGGTGTGAATCAAGAGGATAGAGGTGGATTCGTCATGCCAAATGTGTTGGTTGGAATAAAAACTGAGGAGGTAAGGGTATAGGATAAAATTTGAGAAGAATATTGTCCGCTAGGTTGGTTGCTCCACACAGAAGCAAGAGGATTAGACCCAGGGTTAAAAGAAGGAATACCTCCCACATTAGGAGTCGTTTGAGGGATCTGAGAACCACCAAACAAGAATGGAGTATAAGGAGGTGTAGTTCCCCCAAGTCCAATGCTAGCATTAGGGCCAACAACTGGGATGGTGCTCGAAAACTGTGAAGTAAAATTTGGCATACCATAAAAAAAATGACTAGAGTCCATAGGGATGGAATGAACATTATATCCCGGTGAGTGAACAAGAGACCTAAATGGGTTTGAGGCAATAGGTTGAGCATTAAATATAGGACAGGAAGCAGTGATGATAGGTGCCTCCTGCACTACAACCATTGTGGTTGCAGGAGTCGAAGGGGTGCCATTAACTATAGTAGGTGTGGGAGTTGAAGGGCTCCCAGTGTTCTGATGACCCAATTCAGTACTCATGCTTGTAGAATCACAAGTCTGAATAGTGGAGGTGTGTGTACCACATCTAATAACTCTACACCTTTTAGAAGGAAAAGATTCAAAATCCAGTGGTAAGTGTCACAAGCGACGCGACCGACGGGGACGCTGTTCCGACTCCACAATTACTTAAGACTCTAAATACACAAAATAAATCCTAAGGCCAACTAGTAATCAAAGAGAACACCAAAAGAAAATGGACAATATGCACACAAACAGGGTAAAGTGGTTGAAAGGGACCTCCCTCCCTAAAGAAGGTATGTCTCTCCCAAGAGGGGCTTGAGACTCCCTGCTAAAGATCGAAGGTAAAAACATTAGTTATAAGGGCCCTCGTGGGATTAACAACTAGTCGGTCAGATCCCCCCAGAGAGGTAATCCTCCATAAAGTCTGTGTGTTGTCTGACCCTTATTTGACCCAGGGTACCTGCAAGTAACCTATGTGGCACCTAATTCAAGCAACTAAGAAACCAATGTATAACCGATGCACATGCGATCAATTGTAAGTCAGGTCCACCATATGGGAAGGGTAGCAAAGCTCGAAACCTTGAAAGCATTGCCTCTCACGTAGGTAAGGGCACTAGAAAGAACCCCAGAAATATCTCTGATGCTAAGAAGGTATCAGGGGGATATCGCTTCAACCAACCTCGCGCGACCTCGTGATTAACTCTGATGTAAGCAGAGCCTCCTGATATTACCGATTATACAATGGATTTCTCCACTCCCTTTGTCAGACACATATGTTGATTTAATTTCCTTGGAGAAGTTTACTCACAAAATCCTATTCCAAGGCACTAAATCCTAAGCTAGTTTGTGCACCCTAGAAACTAAAATTGTGACTAATCAATTTTAAATTATAGCGTTAATTTTAATGGCCATGCTTACTAAAAAAGGTATGGTAGTGAAACTCATGATGTTATGACTCAACAAGTAAAGTAAATATGAATACAATGCAAAGTCCTAACTTCAATTTTTAATGAATGATATGCTTCTTAAAACAATGAAATTTTCAATTTCAACTCTGCAATTCTGAAGTAAAAATGCAATCTTTCTTTACATGCATTAAACTAATGAAAAAGACTCAAAAGATCAAAATGCCAAGCAATGAAAAATGCCTAATATTTTTGTATTTTCAATATAAGAAAAAATAAAATGCATGACTAAACAACAACTTGATATATAAAAATCTACTATGTATAGAAAGAGATAACTCAAGTAGGATACAAAGGAGCAAAACACCTAGCCCAATGTACAAAGACAATCGAAATGAAAAGGTGATGAGAAAGAATCCACCCAAAAATTCAACCCTAGACAGGTTTCATGTCATCCCACAGACACTCAACAATCACTACAGAGACCCAAGAAGACTCAACAAACATCAAATCCCACCCAACAACCACCAAACCTAGTAAACAAGTACAAGAGGTTGATGTACGCGTCTGTTCAAGGAAATAGAGCATATGTATGCAGCTTGTAGAAGGACAAAACATGTATATACATGATTGTCAAGAAAAAATCCGCGTATATGTTTCAAAAACAAAGCTAGGCAAGGGAGAAGGCTGAAAAACTCAGAACTAGAGTGAACAGAGGTTGTAAACCAATGATATGACAAGAAACAAAAAAAGGGATGAAAAGTATGCATAGGGAAATGGAAAAAGGCCTTCTGTGCAATATTACATAGGGTGAGGCAAATCTTGCTATAACAACCCCTACCCTTTTCCCTCCTTTACCCTATCCATCCATCAATTATGACTCTTGTGGTTGCTTGCTTAGCTTATCCTCCATTTTTTATTCATTCAACATCATGACCATGTCTATCATTGCCTACTTTGCACCATTTTGTTTGCTTTCTTGAAAAATGATCACATGTTCTGGTTTGGGTTTCAAATGCATGTTATCATTTTCCACTAATGGAAAGATGCAGGTCCACCAAGTCTTTGTGTGTGCACAGGAGATGGCCAGGCTCGAAAAATATTTTGAAATATCAGTAAGCTCCTGCAGAGTTGACAATGAATCATAGTAGGCCATGTCAGGCTTGAAATACAAGAAAACAAATGAGTTCAATTTTCAGCCGTCATATTAAGAAATGATTAAGTTACGACCATCAGATTTCATTGGAGAGAGATCGATGGTGGGGAGGCATTGCAAGGATCAGGAAGCAAATTAAAGTTTCTGCAAGTTGTGAGCCCACAATCACTTAGGATCATTGATCTTGCTAGATCAAAAGATCAACAATGCATATCGATCCTGCTACGAACGAGCATCTTCTCATTGCGGGGATTGGGAAAGAAATTAGAGACAGAGCGAGTTGAGTCTCCACAATCACTTGTGGCCATTGATATTCAAGCAAGGGACACGTGTCATGCGATCTCATACTCTAGGAGGAAACAAGAAGAAGATGAGTGAGTAAAGGAATCCCGAAGCCCAAACTCTTGAAGTAATTATGGACCATTCATCCACGAGGCCACATGGAGGTAGATATTTCACTTTGAAAATACGACACTCTAGAGGATTGTAATAACTTTGCATTGAAAAGGCCCGAATCCCGAACTCCTGAATTAATTGTGGACTTTTGATCTCAAATCAACAAGAACTATTGATCTTTGCAATAGGTAAGAAAGGAATATTAGCCGAAGTACCGAGAGATTGCCACGTCACTCCGAGCCCATACTACTCTGGGAGTTATACAAAATTTGCATCTAAATTGGCACTATTGCTAAATAAGATAGGGGAGTTCTAATATGGCAGATAGATAGAAATCTTGTAGGGCCACTAAAGTAGCAGGGCCACCCAGATCACAGATTGTGACAAGATCGATGGCCACACTTCATTGTGGGGATGAAAAATGCCCAAACATTAACATTCTTGAGTGGTCCTACAATCAAAACCATGGTATTGCTAGAAGGGTACGTGGAATCTTGTGGGGGATTGAGGGGGTTGGAGTGGTGTGGACCCAAAACACCCTCGAAAACTTCCATAATCACGCGCTTATATGACATCAGGTTATCGCATCACCTCCACTCACACTCCCACTACCGTTCAACTTTAGCCACCTGTTCCCCTGACTACCCTCCATATCAACTATCACCTCCACGTAATCACATCCACTCATATCATCCCCTATTGGACGCTTGACTCCACGTCTCCTTCCATGACCACTAGGATGATGACATTTCCAACAAATCTTTTCTAAAGTACAGATGGCAACTGACGATTCAAAATGAAGTGCACTTAACGATCAAGAACTCAGACACAGACAAAGGGTTATGTATCGGTCTCAGTTACAGATCACTCAAGAAATTAAGTGAAGAGGCAGATAAAGTGGATATCTTCCCATGCAACTAGTTACCCTCCAGAAGTATCAAACAACTTGATATGGCTCGATACAAGACTCTGTTATGTCACTCCTAGTTTTTCTTCCAATTAAAGTTCATCCAACGCATGCATCAGTTCAGTCTCAGAGACAGTAGTAGTTTTAGTTAATCAATTCTAGAATCGTTTTAGATTAAATTAATAAGTGGTCTTCTATGTGTGATAATAACCACTCTGTTTATTAAGTCTAGTGGGAAGTATACATGCTATACTCCATGCAATTTTTTAGTTAAATTAATAGTTTTTTCTACAAACAATTATCTAGAGTTAGGTCTCAATCCCATACGGATGAGAACCTATGAAACTCTGTTAAACATGTAGTCTTTGTATGTTTTGAGGGTTGGGAGTTTTGGAAGGAAAGTAGAAGCAACAAAAGAATCGGACATGCTCAGTTAATTGTTGTGCAATTTACATTTCCTTATTCTTTCAACTATTGTTTTAGCTTATCTTTCGCCGGTTATGAAATTTATTATACAACTATTGTTCAACTACAGATCCACTATTTTGCAACCTGTTGAATGATTTGCATCTAGATGTTTGTCTAAGTCTTGAGATATTATTTTCGATCTTAGTTTTCACACAACAAGTGATTCATTGCATTGATTTTGTTGTTGTTTGTGTTTGTCTTTTCATACCCTCAATTTTCATTTAATACCCATACCATTAGAAAAGGAGAACCTACTTTTATACTGTGTGGTCTGTCCTACTAGTGCACCATATTTGAAAACCTGTCCTTAAGCTTACCAACAAAAACTACTTGTAAAAAACCAATCATTACAAACTTGAGGTGGCCTAGATTTTCCCTTTAGAAGTCAAGTGCAGACCTTAGGACCAACACTTACAATTGCAGAAATAGGAAAGAATTATAAAGTGGTACAAATTAAATTATGTCTAGTTCAATAGATACCATGAATTATTCTTGTGTATGTATTCCACAATAGACATTATCTTATCATAACAAAATAGTTGAAAATAGGTTATATTAAAGAAACTACAAATATAACACTCATGGGAATTAAAACCCATAAGACCAAAACTCATATAAAGAGTAAAACTAGAAAATTAACACTCAAAACTTACGAGAATACAAATTTATCGGAGTTTTGATTTTATTTTAGAGGAAAAATGAATATATTGCTTGTATGAGTACAAAACCAGATTGGGAGTTAGATTCCAAAATACATGGCACAAATTCTTAACAACGACGAAGAGAAAAAACTACAATACAATGTTAGGGACCTAACCTCCCTAACCCCTCATGTAGGTAGAATAATATATTTTCCATGTAATAAAGACCAATATTAATAATTCCTAGTAATAAGGAAGAATAAGTCAAATGTAAGAAGACCTAATAGAATCTTTTGCTCCTAGAAGATCTTCCTCTAGATTGTTCTTGTGGTAGATACATTTAATATAAATAGGACTCGAGGGGATGATAAGTGTTGTCTTTAGAATTATTGTAATAGAGCACTTCTCTGCTAGAGGTTACCCCCTTGAAGAGGCAAGTGAACATTGTTTCCTATCAATAAAGATATTATTTTGGTGCAGTGGTTTCATCTATTGTGTTGTTTCATTGTTATTCTCTGTAGTATTTATGTTTTCTATTTTTATAATAGATCTGGTACCTAACAAGTGGTATCAGAGAAATTTCCTTGGCAAAAACTCTAGGTAATTTTTTTTTCTAGGATAGAGACGTATTCTGATGTCTTGAAGCTATAATGATCTATCGTTCAATGCATACATCTGTGATTGGGAAGCATACACGTAAGAACTACAAGTGCTACTTAAGAACACATTTTTGGCCACCCTTGTAACCCTTGTTGGTACCCCTTAGAGTGTTAGTGCATCATACAACACCTATATACAGACTGACCTAGATATCCTGAAGCCCTCCGTAGATAAACTGATTGGTCGCCTGACTGCTATAGTGCTAATGAGAACATCACTCGAGAATATACTGTCTAGTACCTGGGTAATCGGGTAGTACAGATAAGGGTACGCTCTATCTTCCTTAGTTGGTTTCCTAAGATATTGGGCCAAGTACTACTGTTCGACCCCACACGTATATCATAGAGATATAGCACAAAGCAAACCCTTGCTTGTAGGCACCCTGGAAAACCCTAACCCTTGGGACATAAACAAAACATAACAAGAATAGAGAAGATCTATTTCCATTAAACCTTGCTGTATGTATTCGAGTTGTGAAATACTACATATTTATTCGTGTTAAGAATTGAGTCTGGTGCCTTCCCACACCCTTATTTGAGACCTATCCAAATGGAATCCTCTTTTTATTCTGATCGCAGTAATACCTATCATTTTTCAACCTTTTTTTCTTTGTGGTCCTGACCCCCTTATTTGGAACTTACACCATTGGATTCCCCTCATCACCTTGATCGTTGTGATACCCTTCACCCATAACCTCTTTTCTATGTGGTCCCACCTATCCCTTTTCAATTCCCCCCTTCATCATGGCCCACACCCGTAGCCAAGACCTTTAAGCCCACCTAAATAGATTGTCATCTGATTTCTCAAAAGCCCAGAAGGAAGTGTGAAAACTCAATGCCAATATTACCACTGTTAATAACAAAATTCATTCCACCATAGACACAAAAATGGAAACCCTGAAACAAGACTTCTCCACCCAACTTGAATCCTTCACTTCCTAGATATGTGCCAATCTAAATATTACTGGAGACCTTACCTCATCTGACCAATCTTTGCACCTTGAAGGTGATACTTCCTCAAATTCCTATTCTTTTCAGTTCCATCACTTTCAGCGTGACCTACTCCTTCCTTGAGTGGATGTGAAAAAAATTGATGGCTCGGATCCCACCGAATGGGTAACTCAAATGGAATACTATTTCTCTTTGTACGACATTACATATGATTTGACCAAACTCCAGTATAGTGTTCTCCATCTAGATCAAGAATGTTGGAAATGGTGGCAATGGAGAAAAAATGATCACCAAGGGTATGTGGCTTGGACATAATTTTTTGTAGAGATTTATGAGCACTTTGACACTGACACCTACCATTTAGGCCATTTGAAAAAGTTGAAATAATCTGGTACATTGGAAGAATTTATAACTACTTTTGAGCAATTGGATTTTCGCACTGAGGGCATGTCTGATGATTTTTTTCGAGAATGCTTTATCATTGGCCTCAAGGATGATATCTATGCCCACATACTCATGGATCGCCCCCATAGTTGGATGTAAGCTAATAAAAGAGATAAGGAATCATAATAGGTTGTCTCTTCTCAAACCAGAAAACCCTCTTTTATTCATCTTCCTAAAACTGTCAGTCCCGTCCCTCCTTCCACTCCACTAAAGATCCAAAAATTGATCCGGGCATAAATGGATGAACACCAACTCAAGGGCCTT
This sequence comes from Picea engelmannii, assembly GCA_009831015.1. Classification (NCBI taxonomy): domain Eukaryota; kingdom Viridiplantae; phylum Streptophyta; class Pinopsida; order Pinales; family Pinaceae; genus Picea; species Picea engelmannii. The sequence continues at coordinate 1,045,187 of ML776993.1, forward strand.
TGTTATAATTGTGATGAAAAATATTTTCCTGGGCACAAGTGTAAGAAAAAAAATATTTTTATGGTCATCTATGAGGATGTTTCTGAATAAGAGGCCGAGGCTCCCCCTGTGGCCGAGTCACCTGAACCCACTAACCTTACTCCACCCTCAGACCCTCCAGAAGTCGAACCGGTCATTTCCCTGAATGTTCTCACTAGCTTCTCTGCTCCCGAAACCCTTAAACTATTTGGTTACATTAAGAACTAGAAGGTCATTGTCCTCATTGATAGTGGCAACACCCATAATTTTATTCATCACTGCATTTCCCAAGAAACTGATTGCTATATCCTTGCAGTCATCAAATTTCAAATCATGATTTCCAATGGAGGGTCCATAAAATGTGGGGGGCATTGTGAAAATGTGCATCTCCAAATTGGTCAGTACAACATGAAATCTCATATGTTTTTTATCGACATGGGTGGTTGTGACATTATGTTGGGTGTAGAATGGTGAAGGACTCTTGGCCCCATTCTCATGGATTTTAAGGAATTAACCATGCAATTTAACTAGGAGAGCCAACAATATAAGTTCCAATTAATCATATCACGTTCCCCTGATATTATCACCTCCCATCACATGGAAAAGATCCTAAAAAAAGGTCATTCCGACATTATTTCACAACTCCATTCCATTCAAGACACTAAGACACCCTTTGTGCATCCTGACCTGCAATCCATCCTCTCCAAACATCAAGTTGTTTTTTCCACTCCCTAGGGACTTCCCCCTTCTCGTGGTGTTCATTGTAATTCCATTCCCCTCTTACCTGACAACCTTCCTCCAAATGTTCATCCCTATCATAATCCCTTTGCCCCAAAAAATGAAATTGAGAAAATTGTTCAAGAATTTCTTGCTGCGGGTTTTATCCATCCTAGTACTAGCCCCTATTCTTCTCATGTGGTCATGGTACTTAATAAATAAGGTTCTTGGAGCATGTGTCCCAACTTTCGTGCCCTCAACAAACTCACCATCAAAGAAAAATCTCCCATTCTTGTCATTGATGATCTCTTGGATGAATTAAGTGGTGCCCAGTTCTTTACTAAACTTGATCTTCATTCTGGCTATGTTGGCATAGGGGCAGACCCAGGGTTCAACGCTTCAAAAACGCACCAACAAAACCCTAACTACTGACCCTTTCGGCAACACCTACGAAGCAGATGAAGTCTCACCTAAGGTAGAGGCAGAGGTGGTTGCATGACTCAAGTGTCTACAACCTAGCTAGGACACATATCTGTGAGTAAAATACTTAACAGATAACTTAGTAGTTAAAATTCATTAGCATTTAACCCTTATTCACATCGCAGGTAAAACCCTAATTACATAACAACGCAGTATTTAATATGATCTAATACATCCACACACTTAGCATATAGAAATAGATCAGATCTAGCATTCATCCCCATTACTAAGAACTAAGATACTATTATATCAGGTGCATCCAACATATATCACTATACTAAGCATAAATCACATCAATAACATAACAACTAAAATGCACAAAGAAACCACAACACAAGATATACGTGGTTCACCCCAGTGTGGGGCTACGTCCACCAACTCTTCTCTTCTTTATTGTCTTCTGTCAATCTTCTACAAGCACAAATCCACAAGAACCCACTCCGCATAGGATAGGAGATCTGTGCGCACCTTGACAGACTCTCCTTCCTTGAGCTAGGTTACAACACAAAGCCTATTTGCAGTCACTTTCACTTAGCTCTAAAAGTTCTTATGCACACAGTATGCACAAAGCTAACTCAATAACATAGATCAAACTACTTACATCACTTGCACTCAACACAATATAACACTTAGCATCACTTCTCTCCTAGATCTAGTGTGTTTCTTACATCGTCTAGATATCTATTTATACATTAAAAAAGGGGCCAAGGCATGGGTAAACCCATGGGCCGACATCCGATACCCGTTTGATAAACCCTAAACCCAAAACTCCCCTAAGAAGGGGCCAAGATTCCACGATCTCCGCTTCGCCTTGCGCTTCACCTTTGACCAGCCTGTCGAAGTCCCAAAAATGGTCAAACGTGACCAAGGTTCTACAAAACTTGGTCAAGGGCCAACAGGCCCCCAACACTCACCTGTGACTCATCCCAAGTCACTATGATCTAGGTAAATCTGCCTCAAATTCCTCGAGCTTGGCTCGAGCTGCTTTGACCTGTTGCTTCGCCAGAGCCTCCTACTCGACAAACTCTTGAATGATATTCTCCATTACAGGTCCTTCCAATCGTTGTTCCACTGTGGTGACCACTTGTTCTATTTTTGCACCTCATCCTTCAATCTCCTCAAACAATATGCAAGATGCATCCTACACTGGTTAGATCTTCTGATTCAATTCCATGACCTTGCTCTGGATGGCATGGACTTGTTGTTGAACTATGCACTGTTCCTGGGATGATTTCATCCTCTCGACCACTAGTAGTAGATTCAACTGCACTTGCACCGTTGCTTCTTACTTCTTGGCCTCCTGAAGATGTGACTCTAGTGTCCTTAGTTCAGGGTCCTCTTCAAGGTGCTCGTAAGTCTTCACACTTCGACTGATGAGCTGTTTACATTGTAAGGCCAATTCCTTGATTCTCTAGACTGTGCTCCAAGTAGTTTCTTCTCTCTGGTCTCACACTTCCTACAGAGTGCTTGGAACTGCTTGTAACTCTAGTTTTGCTATCCTCTGTTGGAGCTGCTAAATGGCTTCAACAAGGTTCCCTACCTGGCTTTTCATTGGGTCTTCTTCCATCTGTTCTAAGCCTGTCATAGAGTGAAGTGATCTAGTGACTTATTCTTTAACTCCAATTTGTTCTATGAGTAGTTGTTCCTTCTCTTTCTGGATCTGCGCTCTATCCTCTGCAAACTTGGCTTGGATGTCGTATTTTTCCTATTGTGCAACCCGACATTTCTCTATGGCTTCCTCTTTTTATTTCTTTAAGGCCTCTATGGCCTGATCTTTTTCTTCTTGAACATGATGAAGGTGAGCTTCAGTCACATCTTCTATTCGATGTAGCTGGGAAGGATCATCTCCCAACTCTGTTCCTTTTGATGACAGGGGCGCAGTAGATACTATGTGGCTGGAGTAGAGGGATTGCTGTACCCCTTTCAGATCTACTTCAATTATTTCATACATGGTCTCTTATTTGACTTCATTGCACTGTAAGATATCTTCCGAGGTATCTGAGACAACAACGATGATGAAATCTATGTCATCGATTGTGAGCATAGTATACATCTATGGCTTACTAGATTTGGACTTCTTCCACGATGTAGGTTTCATGGGGGAAACCTTTATTTTCTTGGAGGTCTCAGCTTCATCAATAGGATCCCTAGGCAGTGTTACTTCGCCTTGTTTATGATTTTCTCTTCTCCTTTGTCCTCTTTGTTGTCTACTTCGTCATCACCTCCCCCTCCAAGTGAGTCTAAAGAAGTCTCTTCTGATGTGCTGTTCAACTCCTGTACCTCTTCCTTTTTCTTCCTTCTGCTACCGCTAGGTGCATCATACTCTTTGCAAGAAACCACAGGATTTCCGATGAGGTCAGGGTCAGATAGTTCTTCCTGGTTGACTGGTATAAGGATCTCTACAGGCCACTCAGTTATTTCTTCCATTTCCTCCTCAGTGAGATTATAATAAGATTAGAGCTCTTCTTTATGTTCGTCTCCGCGCATAGTGATATAAATAAAATTTCTATCTGCGTGGAACTTCACAAATGGTCTGAACCTATGCAAGGTGTTCGACGTCATACGAGGGAAAGACTCAATATCCCTCTTCAACTGTAGGTAGTAGGTGTGGAACACCGTGTTTGACTTCCATTTTTTAGCCATGTCGCTTGAATACCAGAGCATGGTGAACTTCGTAGCTAGGGGTTTAAATGGATCAATCTCAAGGAATGTCGCTCCTTTCGGCATCTCCCAGGAAATGAAGACAATGGGGATCGATAGCCAACTAAAATGAAACTCATAGCCCTGATCTCGATTTTTGTTACAGTATTTTTCTGACTGGTTGATGATGTAACTCACCCAATTCATCTATATTCCTTCAATGCATTTTCCCGCAAGGTCAGCAACAAACCCCATGACCTGTGTGGGTCATTTATTCCTTACTATATTACCAAAAATCAACTGGAAGGATAGGTTCACTGTTCCATTTTGAATGGATTCTACCTTGTAGCCTTTCTTCCCATTTTCCACATCGCCATAGGTATCTTTAATCTTCTGTGCTAGGGCGCGATCTGCAGTCTTCTCTGGATAAAATTCTTGTGGGTATGGTCCTTGCATGCTTAATTTGGTGATCTGATGGATCAACGCTAGATCTATGGTGATGCGTCTGTCTAGCCATAGATAACCACCATGGAAGAAAGACAACAGGAGTTTAACGCACACTTTAACCTCCATATTCCTTCCAAATTGTGGTATCTTCATCATGTTCAGGATAATGGACCTCGTGATTTCCATAGTCCATGGATGGGGGTTGATCTTCGACTTCTTCCCCTTTTTCTTAGTCAAATACTTGTGTGGTGTGAGCATTCCATGATTCTTTTGGTGTCCCAAGATGAAGTCACTGATTTTCAACGCCATGATTTTTCCTAATTGTGGTCCTACTATGCGTATCCCCTTTGGGAGGTATGCAATAATCATGGTGTAGTCGAAGTTCCTCGGGACACTTTCACGACTCATTGCGCCAGCCAGAGGCAGGATATAGTTGGGCATGATAGAAGGGATGAGCTTAAAATTTGCCAAGTTATCACGATGCTTGGTTCATTTCTCTGTCGCAGCTCGAGATGGTCCAAATCCATGAGCAGTCGATGGGGAGGCTTGCACTCCTCTCGTTGATGAGGCTTGGACTCCTATGGACATGACCTTCTCAGACATGAGGTCAATGAGGATCTTTTCGATGGATTTCTCTACTTCAATGAAGTCACCTGACATGCACGCTCGATATGATGTATCTCAGGTCGATGATCAAATACTCGATGTAACAGAATGGGTGGCGAGGTCTAAAATAGGCATAGGGTGAAAGCAACTAGTTTTCCGCGGGCTCGAATAATCACTATTTGCAAAAGTGTTATCGATGCAACGCTCGATGGGATAAATAGAAAACATCATAACAGACTCCTCCAATGGGTAGGAATGCCTCAATCAATGCAATTCCATCCATTATGGCGCGGTCCCAATGGTCTAATGGCAATATTTCTGGCCATAACTGTAGTTTGAGCTGTTCTAGAGCGTCGGGCTAACGGTCGGGATGCCTCCAACGGTCATATTTCTTCTCCATGATGAAGTGCCAATATTCGCTATTATGATATCCCAACGAAGTTCTAGTTCTGCAAACCTTCCTTCTGCGAAGTCCTCCATGGAACTTCCTGTAATTTCTCTAACTTTTCCTTCTTCTTGCTAAGATTTCTTTCTTTTTTTCTTATAATTTGAGTCACTGGGTTCCTCTTTCCATTATTGTTCATATCTCCTCTTGGCATAGTAACTTCGCACAACTATGGGTCGTTCAAGGGTTCTGAGAGTAATACTTATTCTTTTTCTGGGGTAGGTGCTCTACTCTCTTATACATACAGGTGTTTCAAGTCTTCCCGTGTTATTTCAACTTTGACGTCTAGATATCTGGTCCTTAGTAGCTTCGACTAGTCCTCTTGTTCTTTCAGTAAGTGCACTATTCTCCTAGCCATGAAATCCCTTAGTTCTTTCTTTTTCTGTTCTATATCCTCCTCTTCTTGTTTCCTTTGTATATGATCTTTCTCAATCCAGGTGTTTCTTAGCAAAATATCAAACGGGGCGTCGTTCTCAACAAATTTAACGACCTCAAATTCTTCCTCTGTCGAAGTTCCATGAGAAGTCATAGATGTCTGGGTAAGTCTTCCACATAGGGCTATCAACTTTCCTCTAAATAAACCTATTCCTCCTAATGAAGGAACCATAGCAGGCTTTCCCAAAATTTTCCAAGTTCTTTCTATCATGATATTCACTTGTGTTTCTTCATCCAGAACATAGTCTACGTCGAAGTCTCCTATTCTTGTTTCCATGCATTCTTTCTCGTTTAAGATCTCTGATAAGTTGATATCTCTGTGATCATTCATGGTTTCTTTCATCTGTAATTATATAGTCTCTGATTCTTTCTGGGGTTCTATCATATCCTTAGTTTCTTGACCTATCTCATGGTTTTCTTTTCTCATATTCATCTTTTCAACTTTAGCAATCATTATAGGGAAATCCAAAACTTCATGTCCAATATCCTTACAACAAAGGAAAATAGGACCTCGACCAGGGCATTCCTTAGCAATATGTCCTGGTCTTCTACAACTATAACAAAGATTTAATACTCTCTTTCTTTTAAATGACCCCCAACCTTTCCTGTACTGTGCACTGGGATTGCAGTAACTAACCTGCAAAAAATTCTTTCTAGGATCCTGCATCCATTTGTTAGTCCAAACATTCTTTCTATGCATAGGAATAACATATCTTTCACTATTCTTATCAGATCTACTCATATCAAATATTATTTCTTCTAGTTGTGTCCTAGTTTTCAGACTAGGACAAAATCTATTAGACATACCTAGATCCATTCTTTCGAAACAATTTTTTTTTCATTTATCTTACCTTTCTCAGAGCACAAAGATTTAAGATCTTACTTCTTTTCTTCATATCTAATTCCTTTATTAGCACAGAGCTTCATAGTCAAGTAGGATACTGTGCACTAAATAAATAGATCTACACATAGAGCTTTCTTTTCTTCATCTCCCATCAATCACATTTTTAGGTCCTGACAACGAAACCATTTGTTGGCATAGGGGCAAACCCAGGGTTCAACGCTTCAACATCGCACCAAAAAAACCCTAACTACTGGCTCTTTCAGAAACACTTGCGAAGTAGATGACGTCTCACCCGAGGTAGAGGCAGGGGTGGTTGCAGGACTCAAGTGTCTACAACCTAGCTGGGACACAGATCTGTGATTACAATACTTAACAAGGCACTTAATAGTTAACATTCATTAGAATTTGACCCTTATTCACATCACAGGTAAAACCCTAATTACAGAACAACATAGTACTTAATATGATATAATACATCCATGAACTTAACATATAGAAATAGATCAGATCTAGCATTCATCCCCATTACTAAGCACTAAGATACTATTATATCAGGTGCATCTAACATATATCACTGTACTAAGCATAAATCACATCAATAACATAACAACTAAAATGAACAAAGAAACCACAACATAGGATATATGTGGTTCACCCTAGTGTGGAGCTATGTCCACCAACTCTTATTTTCTTTATTTTCTTCTGTCAATTTTATACAAGCACAGAGCCACAAGAACCCACTCCACATAGGACAGGAGATCTGCATGCACCTCGCAAGACTCTCCTTCCCCAAGATAGGTTACAACACAAAGCCTCTTTAAAGTCACTTTCACTTAGCTCTGCAAGTTCTCATGCACACAATATGCACAAAGCTAACTCAATCACATAGATCCAACTACTTACACCACTTTCCCTCAACAAAATATAACACTTAGCATCACTTCTCTCCTAGATCTAGTGTGTTTCTTACATCGTCTAGATATCTATTTATACATTACAAAATGGGATAAGGCATGGGTAAACCCATGGGACGCCATCCCATACCTGTTACATAAACCCTAAACCCAAAACTTCCCTAATAAGGGGCCGAGATTCCGCGATCTCCACTTCACCTTCGACTAGCCTGCCGAAGTCCCAAAAATGGTCAAATGTGACCAAGGTTCTCCAAAACTTGGTCAAGGGCCAAAATGATACCACAAGATACATATGAAAGAGGCAGATATTCCTAAGACTACATTTCTAACTCATGAGGGCCACTATGATTTCTTGTTCATGCCCTTTGGCTTGTGTAATGCTCCCTCCAGTTTCCAAAGCTTCATGAATCATGTCTTCCATCCTTTTCTCTGCCATTTTGTCTTAGTTTTATTTGATGATATTATCATCTATATTAAAACCTAGACCACCCATCTTGCTCATGTGGATCAAATTCTTCATCTACTCTTTCAACACCAATGTTTCCTCGAACAATCTAAATGTTCTTTTGGAGTCTCAGAAGTCGAGTACTTGGGTCATATTGTTGGCAAGGATGGTTTTAGGGTGGATTCTAAGAATATTGAAGCTATGCAAGACTGGCCTTGCCCAAATAATCTCAAAATATTTTGTGGTTTTCTGGGTTTAACAGACTATTATCGCAAGTTTGTTAAGAATTATGGAAAAATTGCGGTGCCTCTCATTGCGCTCCTTCAAAATAATGCTTTCACTTGGAGTCTAATAGTTGATAATTCCTTCAAAGACTTGAAGAGGGCTATGTGCACCACTCCTATCCTATCCCTTCCTGACTTCACAAAGACATTTGTCCTGGAATGTGATGCTTCAGGGAGAGGAATTGGAACAACACTTATGCAAGATGGCCACCCTTTGGCCTTTACCAACAAACAACTATCGATGACATCTGGACCAATCAATCTATGAAAAGGAAATATTGTCTATTTTTCATGCAGTGGATCTATGGAACCCTTATCTATTGGGGCAACATTTCCAAATTAAGATAGATAATAAGAGCCTCAAGTATTTTCTGGAGCAATGCCTTTCATCACCGAAGCAACAAAAATGGGCGACTAAGCTATTTGGATATGATTATGAGATCATTTACAAGAAAGGACAAGACAATGTGGTTGCTGACACTCTTTTAAGAAAATATGAATATGAAGGGTCCCTCTTTTCCCTCTCCATTGTACCAAATTGGCTCGAAGTTGTTCATGAGGAATGGCTGCAAGATCCCAAAATTTCGTGTCCGATCCAACAATTTCAAGTCAATTATTGTAATATACCAGATATAAAAAGTATGCAGAAAAGAAATAAAATGCTAGAAATGGTAGAATAACAACAATATAACTAGAACAATCACCACAATAACACTGAAATGATATAAGAATAACAACAAAAATAACACTTTTATTCTGAGAGAAATGTTCACGACTCCTATTTATACTAAATATGTCTATCAAAAGAAGCATCTAGAAGAAGATCCTTCTAGAAGTGGAAGCTTCTATTAGGTCTTCTTACATTCAACTTATTCTATTTTATTGCAAGGCCTTATTAATATTGACCTTTATTACATCCGAATATATTGTTCTACCTATGTGCGGGTTAGGACCCTAACATGTCCTCCCCCTTAAAAACGACTTTGTCCTCAAGGCTTGAGATGTGGAAACTGTTGTAGAATGGTAGTTGGTTCTCAAGTGGCATCTGTTGGAGTTGTATATTTACACTGGAATAACACTTCCTTGATGGTTCTCTGACACAGGCGACGCTCACGCTGGTCCAAAACTACTTGTGGATGTAGCCAAATGGATCCTTCTTCGTCTAACTCGGGAAGGTTGGTTTGAATTTGGCACTTAGTTCCAATCACCGTCTTTAAGCATGAAACATGAAAAACAGGATGTAGATTAGAATGACTGGGCAAAGATAACTGATAGGCCACCTGTCCCACACACTTGAGAACGATATAAGGACCATAAAACTTGGGTGCTAGCTTCTGACAATGCTCGACCTTGAGGGAATTTTTTTTGTAAGGTTGCAGTCGAAGAAACACCTGATCCCCTTCTGCAAATTGATGTTCAGAGAGACCTTGATCTGCTTGTTGCTTCATGTGATTCTATGCCATGAACAAATTCTCTTTGAGGGTACAAAGAATAACCTCGCAAACTGTAAGTATTTGGTCAACTGCCTGGACATTTGAGACACCCAGTAAGTATGAGAGAACTGAAGGTGGATTTTGTCCATATACTGCTTCAAAAGGAGTCATGCATGTAGCTATATGGTATGAAGTGTTGTACCACCATTCAGCTAGGGGTAACCATTGAGCCCATTGATTTTTCTTTTTTGAGGCGAAACACCTCAAATATGTTTCCAAACACTTGTTGAAAACTTTCATTTGACCATCAGTTTGGGGATGATAAGCTGTGTTGAGATACAATTGGGTGCCTTGTAGCTTGAACAGTTCTTGCCAAAAATTGCTGGTGAAAGTTGGGTCGCGATCATAAACAATAGAATGCGGCATGCCATGAAGCTTGAAGACTTGATCCCTCAAAAGTTGAGCCACCGTGGATGCTGTAAATGGGTGTTGAAGAGCACAAAAATGAGCATACTTGGAAAGGAAATCAACAACCACCATTATGACTAATTTATTTCCCGATTTGGGTAAGCTTGTAATAAAATCCATAGAGATATCCCTCCAAATAGCAGGTGGAATTAGAAGCGGTTGTAGTGTGCCCGGAGATTTGACTATTTTGCCATTGTTGTGTTGAAACACATCACATTCAACAACAAAATTACGAATTTATTGTTTCATACCATCCCAAAAAAAAGAACGTTTGACCATGTCATAGATTTTTCTAAACCCGAAGTGCCCAGCTATGGGTGTAGCATGAAGCTCAGAAAGTACCATGGATTTAAGTTTTGATTGTTTACTTAAATACAAACGGCCTTTGTATCGAAGCTCATCATGGAGCCAAGAGTACTGTTGGCCCTTGACCAAGTTTTGGGAGATTCTTGGTCATGTTGACCTATTTTGGGACTTCGACAACCTATCGAAGGAGGAGTGCAAGACAAAGCGGAGATCACGGGATCTCGGCCCCTTTTTGGGATTTTGTAATGGGAATGGGACATCGACCCATGGGTTCACCCATGTTTAGGCCTATTTTGTATATAAATAGATGCTTAGGAAAGATAGAAGTAGTGGTGCATCTATGTGATGTGAATGTATGCTAAGTGCAAGTAGAGTCTGTAAGTGCTTTGTGCATGACTGTGAGAGACTTACAGAGCTAAGTGCAGGTTATTGTAGCAGATTGTGGAAGGCTTAGTCTTGTAACACAAGGAAGAAGGATCTAGTGATCTGGGAAGATCCTCTGTCCTATGCAGAGTAAGGGTTTTGAGGATGTGTGCTTGTAACCGATTGAATGAAGACAAGAAAATAAGAAGAGTTGGTGGACGTAGCCTTAGGGTGGGGGTGAACCATGTAAACACTGTGTTATGCTACTTTGTGCCTTGTCTTGATGTATTCACATGTTATTTGATAAGTGCTTTGATGTATTTAGATAGATCTACTTATGGTTTGTGCTTACTATATGTGGGAATGTTAGATCTAATCTATATGGCCATGCTTAGTGCTTGATTTGCTTGATCTGATCTATTTATCTATGCTAAGTGCTTAAATAAATTAGATCAGTGTGAATGCTGCGAAGCTCTGTTTTATCAATGAAGTGGATATTGATTGCATATTGAGGAACTAATGGTGCTAAGTGATTTATTAAGTAGTACAATCAAATATCTGTGTCCCAACTAAGGTTGCAGACACCTGAGTCTTGCAACCACCCCTGCCTTTACCTCGGGTGAGACTTCATTTTCTTCGTAGGTGTTTCCAAAAGGGCCATTAGTTAGGGCTTTGTTGGTGCACTGTTGTAGCGTTGAACCGTGGGTCTGCCCCTGTGCCAACAAATGGTTCCATTGTCGAGACCCATGAAACTGTGATTGCTGGGAACTGAGAAAGAAGAAGTTTTGTGCATAGATTCGACCTGAGACTATGAAATCTCTATGCATAGATCTGTGCCCTAGTGCATAGTATCCTACTCGATTTATAAAGCTCTGTGATAAAGAAGGAATCCTGATCTGAAGAAAGGAGGTCAGATCTGAAGGAAAGAAGCAAGATCTGAAAGTTTTGTGCTCTAAGAAAGGTAAAAGTGATAATTTCTGATTAAAAGAGTTAAGATCTACAAGCTCTGTGCTTTGATAAAGGTAACAATAGTGAAAAGTTTTAGATCTGAAATCTTTTTTCTCTGTAGAAGTAAGATAAGTGGAAATTTTTGTTTCTAAAGTATGGATCTAGGTATGATTGATAGGTTCTATCCTAACTTTAAAACTAGGGTATTAATAGATGAAAGAAGGCTTGATATGAGTAGATCTGATAAGAATAATGAAAGATATGTTATACCTATGCATAGAAATAATTTTTGGACTAACAAATGGATGCAGGATCCTAGAAATATTTTTTTGTAGGTTAGCTACCATGATCCTAGTGCGCAGTACCGGAGAAGCTGGGGATCATTTAAAAGAAAAAGAGGAATAACCCTCTGTTATAGTTGTAGAATATTGGGACATCTTGCTAAGGAATTCCTTGGGAAAAGACCTGGTTGTCTTTGTTGTAAAGCTATGGACCATGAAGTGTTATATTGCCCTAGAATGATTGCTAAGATGGAAGAAATGAATTTGAATAAAGAAAACCCTAAGACAGATCCATAAATGGTGGAACCCCAGAAAGAATCAGAGAAAGTATTGATGCAAATAAACGAAACCCTAAATGACCATCAACATGTCAGACTATCAGAGATCTTCAAGGAAAAATAATGCATCGAAGTAAGAATAGGAGACTTCGACATTGACTGTATTCTGGATGAAGAAAGACAGGTGAATATCATGACAAAAAGAACTTGGGAAGCCATAGGGAAGCCTGTTGTGATCCCTTCATTAGGAGGAATAGGACTATTCAGAGGAAAGCTAATAAACCTATGTGGAAAGCTCACTCACATACTTATGAATGCTAATGTAAATTCGACAGAAGAAGATTTTGAGATTATTAAATTTATTGAAGACAATGCCTCGTTTACCATGTTACTAGGAAAACCTTGGATTGATAGAGATCAAGTCAGATGAAAAGAAGAAGAACAAGTTTTGGAATAGAAGAAACAAGAGTTAAAAGATTTCATGACCAGAAGGATCGCACACTTGATTGGAGAACAGGATAAAAAATCGAATCTATTTAACACTAGAAACCCATATGTTGAAGCTTCAAGAACATTAGAAGACCCACAGAAGACTGAAGTACCTACCCCAGACAAAGATGAAGTATTATCCAGGAACCTAGGGAAGAATCTGAACATCACGAAGTAACTATGACCAAAGAATATAAGAATTAGAATGGAAAAAGAACTATCGAGACAAAGCTCATTGGAAAGAAAACTAGAAAGCTAAGTAAGAAGAGAGCTAAGTTTGAAAAGTTCCAGAGGGAACTTTGCAGACAAAAAAATTGTAAAATTGGAGCTTCGTCGGGATATCAAGACAACGACACATGGAACTTCTCCATGGTGAAGTAATATAGTTGTTGGGGACATTATAACCGTTCGATCGACGCTCCGAACGGGTAGAAAGGCAATCATGGTTTTCCATCAGACCATTGGACCATGCCATAATAGACTGAACAAGAGTTAATGGAGGCTCATACCCGTTGCAAGCGAACCATTGTCAAGTTACCTATTTATCCCTCCGCGCCACGCACCGAGAACGCTTTTTCCAATTGAGAATTTGAGCCCACAGACTAAGATGAGTTTATATAGTGATCATTGCACTCTTGCTTTCTATGTCAGTATTGTGTCTAAATTGTTCCCCGAACTCGCGATTGTTAACCCCAAGTGCGTATGTCGGAAGAATTGAGTGCTATAGAGAAAGTTTCTGAAGAAGTTTTGATCGACCTGATGACTGAAAGAATCATGTTGGAGAGAGGATTATCCACAGGTGTACAAGCATCATCCACGAGAGGACTGCTAGCCTCTCCGTCCACTGTTCTAGCTAGACCATCTTGACCAGTCGATGAAAATATAACCAAACACAGAGACGATCTCGCAAATGCTAAGTTGATTCCAGGCATTCTACCCACCTATCTACCACCTTTGAGCGATGCAATCAATCGAGACAGTGTGCCCAGAGAATTTGAGTACGCTTTGGTCACTGCATACCTCCCGAAGGGGATACACGTAGTTCACATAGACCAAGAAAAGATTGCAGCGTTGAATTTTAGTGACTTCAACCTCGATGACAGGAAGGTCTATAACATGCTCTCCCCACATAAATACCTGATCAGAATAAAGGAAAAGAATTCAAAGATAGTTCCCCATTCATGGACTATGAACCTCGTGTAGTCCACACTGCTCAATGTCATGAAGATTCCTCACTTCGGAAGGCACAAAGAAGTGAATGCATGTGTCAAGCTACTGCTATCCTATTACCATGGTGGACAATTGTGGTTAAACCACTGTATAATAGTGGACTCAACGTTGATAAATCAAATCACTGGGCTTAGCATGCAAGGCCCTGACCCATAGGATTTCTATCTTGGAAAATCCATGGACCGTGCTCTCGCACAAAGGATCAAGGACACTTATGGAGATGTCGAGAAGGGAACGCGAGGCTACAAGGTAGACTCTATCCAGAGTGGCGTAGTGCACCTAGCCTGTCAATTGATCATAGGAAAGTTAGTTCAAAAGAACCGACCCACCCAAGTGACTAGCTTTGTAGTCGACCTCGCAGGAAAGTGTGCGGAGGGCCTACAAATGAATTGGGCAAAGTACCTTGTGAACCAGTTGGAACTAGACTGCAGGGAAGCGCAAGATCAAGGATATGAGTTCCACTTTAGATGGCTTTTGATCCTGATTGCTTTCATCTCATGGGAGATGCCAGAAGGTGCGAGCTTCCCAAACATCGAGCCCTTTGAACCTCTGACCGCGAAGTTCAGTACACTGTGGTATTCCAGTGACATGAACAAGAAATGGTAGTCAAATTCCGTGTTCCATATATATTACAACCAGCTGAAGAAAACCATCCAGTCCGAACCTCGCATCATGCCAAATACTCTCCACAAGTTTCATCCTTTAATGAAATTCAGCACGGACCGCCATTTCATTTATATTACAATGCATGCTAATGAGCACATGAAACAACTTCAGTCTTACTACAAGCTGACAGAGGAGGACTTATAAGAGATTACTAAAGACTGGTTAGTGGACCTCCTCTTTCTAGTAGACCCTGCGAAGATGTCCAACATTGACAGTCCAGAAGTAGTGCATGATACAGCTGGACCTAGCAAGACAAAGAAAAATTAAGAACCCAATATGTAAGTAGTACCTCAGTGAAGACTGCTTCCATCTCACCTGAGAAAGGAAGAGATGGAGGAGAGATAGATGGCACAGAAGTTGAACAGAATAAAGGCGAGGTTACACTACCTAGAGACGAGGAGGACCCCTCGAAGAAAAGGAAGGTCTCCCCCCCGAATCCATATTCTCGGAAGAAATCAAAAGCCTCTATGGCCAAAATGAATACTACCCTCACCACAGATGACTTCGATTTCATCGTAGCAACACTAAATGATGCTTCGCTAGAGATAGTAGAGAAGCAAGAGGCTAAGTAGGAGGAGATATACAATCGAATTAAGGTTGAACTTCAAGGGGTGCAATAGGCACTACAGTCCATCCGCGCAGTTTCCACTACACCTTTTCCATTGGAAACACCAGAACTAGGAGATGAGTCAGCTCAACTCCACCAAATTGATGATGCAGTCGAAGCTTGCCTTTGAAGAGAACAAGAAGAAACTACGCAAGCCACCCAAGCTTTAGCACAATTAGAGGGAAACCTTTTAGAGCAACGCAGTACTGCAGAATGGGAAAATATTGCTCTCCAAGCGAAGTGGGATGAAGAAAGAGCACAGTTGCAGCAAAGCAAGGAACAATTTCTCACAGAGCAACTCGAAGTAAAGGAAAGGGTCAACATATCACTTCTCTCTATGATAGTCGTCGAAGTAAAGGCCGAAGAGAGAGTTCCACAACAGGTGGCACAACTTGAAGAAGTGATTCAATAACTACAACAACACATAACATATTAGGAGCTATGCGTAGTGCTCGAGACCCCGTAATATGTAAGAGATCAAAGGGAAGCAACCGCTAGGAGGGCAGTTGAGGGACTAAAGGCTCTTTCCAGGGAGTTCAAGTAGCTGAGTAACCACAGTGCCCAAATGTATGAGAAGATCGCTGAGAACCTAGAGTTACAAGAACTGGAGTCGCAGCTCTAGGAAGCGAAGTAGCACACAAACACACTACAGGTGCAACTGAAGGCCCTGTCAGCTGTAGATAGAATGAAGAGATCTCAAGAGCAACGCACCACCCAACAACAAATCCATATGATCTAGAGAAAACTTATGGAAATAACTCAACGACTCCAACCTGTGCAAGATAAGGCCTATCAATTGTTTACAGAGGTTGAAAGTCGAGGAGCAGATCTAGAACAGGTTGTCACTACAACAGAACAATGCCTAGAAGGGCTAATGAATGATGCTCTGATCCAGGAGTTCTCTGAGAAAGAATCCGTAGCAAAGAAATAGGTCAAAGTAGCTCGAGCCAAACTAGAGGTGTTCAAAGAAAAACTGATCAAACTAGAGTGTCTCGGGATGAGTCACAGGTGAGTGTTGGGGGCTTGTTGTACCTTGATCAAGTTTTGGGAGATTCTTGATCATTTTGACCTATTTTGGGACTTCAACATCCTGTTGAAGGAGGATCGCAAGAAAAAGAGGAGATCATAGGATCTAGGCCCCTTTTTGGGTTTTTGGGATTATGTAATGGGAATGGGACATCGACCCATTGGTTCACCCATGTTTAGGCCTATTTTGTATATAAATAGATGCTTAGGCAAGATAGAAGTAGTGGTGCATCTATGTGATGTGAATGTATGCTAAGTGAAAGTAGAGTCTGTAAGTTCTTTGTGCATAACTGTGAGAGACTTTTAGAGATAAGTGCAAGTCCTTGTAGTGGATTGTGGAAGGCTTAGTGCTGTAACGCAAGGAAGAAGGATCTAGTGAGCTGCGTAGATCCTCTTTCCTATGCGGAGTAAGGGTTTTGAGGCGCTATGCTTGTAACCGATTGCCTGAAGACAAGAAAAGAAGAAGAGTTGGTGGACGTAGCCCCAGGGTGGGTGTGAACCACGTAAACACTATGCTATGCTCCTTTGTGCCTTGTGTTGATGTATTCACATGTTATTTGCTAAGTGCTTCGATGTATTGAGATAGATCTACTTATGCATTGTGATTACTATATGTGGGAATGATAGATCTGATCTATATGGCCATGCTTAGTGCTTGATCTACTTGATTTGATCTATTTATCTATGCTAAGTTCTTAAATACATTAGATCAGCGTGAATGATGCGAATATCTGTTTTATTAGCGAAGTGGATATTGATTTCATATTGAGGAAATGACGGTGCTAAGTAATTTATTAAGTAGTACAATCACAGTTCTGTGTCCCATCTAAGGTTGCAGACTTCTGAGTCTTGCAACCACCCCTGCCTCTACCTCGGGTGAGACTTCATTTGCTTCGCAGGTGTTGTTGAAAGGGCTGGTAGTTAGGGATTTTTTGGTGCGCTGTTGTAGCGTTGACCCTGGGTCTACCCCTGTGCCAACAAGTACCTTGGGGAAGCTGAATCATTGGATTGCAATTGTTGGATCAGATGCAAAATTTTGGGATCATGTAGCCATTCCTGGCGAATGGCTTGGAGCCAATCTGGTACAATGAAGGAAAGAGAAAAAAGGGATCCTTCATCTTCATATTTTTGGGAAAGTGCATCTGCAACCACATTGTCTTTGAATTTCTTGTAAATGATCTCATAATCATATCCAAAGAGCTTAGTCACCCATTTTCGTTTCTCCAGGGAGGAAATGCGTTGCTCCAGAAAATACTTGAGGCCTTGATGGTCTATCTTAATTTGGAAGCGTTGCCCCAATAGATAAGGGCACCACAGATCAAGAACATGCAAAATATCCAACATTTACTTTTCATAGATTGATTTCCCATATTTCTTTTGGATAGTTGCTTGCTGGTAAAGGCCAATAATCAACCCTCTTGCATACAGATAGTACCAATTCCTTTCCCTAAAGCATCACATTCCAAGATAAAGGTCTTTGTGAAATCAGGAAGGGCCAGGACTGGAGTGGTGCACATGGCCATCTTCAAGGTTTGAAAATCTTGAGAAGCTGTTGGAGTCCAAGTGAAAGAGTTCTTTTTTAGGAGTGCAGTGAGAGGTGCTGAAATCTTTCCATAATTCTTGACAAACTTGCGATAATAACCTATTAAGCCCAGAAATCCATGCAATCTTTTGAGAGTCTTTGGGTGAGGCTAGTCTTGCATAGCTTCAATTTTTTTAGGATCCACCCTGACACCATTCTTTCCCACCAGATGACCCAAGTACTCGATTTCTGAGGCACCAAAAGCATATTTAGACTATTTTAGGAAATGTTGGTGCTGAGAGAGTAGATGGAGAAATCGATCCACATGAGAAAGATGGTTTGTCCAGGTTTTTCTATAGATGAGGATATCATCAAAGAAAAATAAGACAAAATGACGGAGAAAAGGACGAAAGACATGATTCATGAGGCTTTGGAAGGTGGAGGGGGCATTACACAAGCCAAAGGGCATGACAAAAAAATCATAGTGGCCCTCATGAGTTCTAAAGGAAGTCTTGGGAATGTCTTCCTCTTTCATATGTATCTAGTGGTAGCTAGAATGAATATCAAATTTACTAAATAACTGGGTGCCACTCAATTCATCCAAGAGGTCATCAATGACAGGAATGGGAAATTTTTCTTTAATTGTAAGTTTGTTGAGGGCCCGAAAGTCAGGACACATTCACCAAGAACCTTCTTTCTTCAGGACCATGACCACTGGAGAAGAGTAGGGGCTCGTACTAGGGTGGATAACACCTGGGTTAATCAGGTCCTAGACCATTTTCTCAATTTCATTTTTTTGGGAAAAGGGGTGACGATACAAACGGATATTGGGAGGAAGGCTTCTTGGTACAATGGGAATGGAATTATCATGAACACCACGGGAAGGAGGGAGTCCCTGGGGAGTGGAAAAGACCACTTGATGTTTATAAAGGATGGATTGGAGGTCTTACGACACCGAGGGTGTCTCTGTGGATTGTATGGCATGGAGTTGGGAAATAACACTAGAATGACCTTTTTGGAGTAGCTTTTCCATGCGATGGGAACTAATGATATCAGGTGAACTGACGGTGATGCCTTGGAACTTATATTGTTGGATTTCCTAGTCAAATTGCATGGTTAATTCTTTAAAATCCATGAGAATGGGACCCAAAGTTCTTAGCTAGTCTGTACCCAACACAATGTCACAACTGCCCATGTCGATAGAAAACATATGAGATTTCAGGTGGTAGTCACCAATTTGGAGACACACATTTTCACAATGCCCTCCACATTTCATGGAGCCACCATTGGCAATCATGATTTGGAAATTATTGACTGCATGGATGTAGCAATGAGTTTCTTGGGCAATGCAGTGATGAATAAAATTATGGGTGCTTCCACTATGAAACAAAATGATGACCTTCCTATGCTTGATGTAACTTATTAGCTTGAGGGTTTGGGGAGCAGATAAGACAGTGCGAGAATTTAGGGAAATTATCGGTTYGACTTCGAGAGGTTCTGAGGGAGGGGTGATGTCAGTGGTTTCAGGTAACTTAGACACAAGGGGAGTTTCAACCTCCTCTTCCGAAATATCCTCCGAGATGGCCATAAAAATATTTTGTTCCTTACACTTGTGGCCCAAGAAATATTTGTCATCACAATTATAACAAAGGCCTTTGAGTTGGCGTTCAACCATTTCAGCCCTGGTCAATTTTTGGATCTTTAGTGAAGCGGAGGGAGTAGTGGGATTTACTGGTTTAGTGTGAGGGATAAAGGAGGGTTTCCGGTTTTGAGAAGATACAACCTGCTGTGCTTATTTATCTCTTTTAGTCACTTCCACCCAACTCTGAGGCCGAGCCATGAAGACATGGGCCCGAATCTCATCCTTGAGGCCACTGATAAAACACTCTCAAAAAAAGGCATCAAACATGCCCTCTGTCTGAAAATCCAGGGGCTCAAAAGAATCTATAAAGTCTTCCACTATTCATGATTGTTTCAACTTTGTCAAATGACCCAAATGGTTGGTGTTAGTGTCAAAGCGTTCTTAAATATCTTCCACAAAGTGTGTCCAAGCAATATACCCTTGACGAGAAGTTTTTCTCCATTGCCACCATTGCCAACATTCTTGATCTAGATGGAGAACACCATACCGCAGTTTGGCCAAGTCATCTGTAATACCGTATAAAGAGAAATAATGTTCCATTTGGGTTACCCAACCAGTGGGATCCGAGCCATCAAATTTGGTCACATCCACCCGCAGAAGGCGTAAGTCACGTTGAAAGTGATGGTGCTGAAAGTTATGGGAATGAAAGGAAGTTTCAACTTCAGTATGTGGAGGTGGGTCAGATAAAGGGTTATCTGTAGGGATATGAAGCTTGGTGCTGAGCATCGAAAAGATAGATTCAAGCTGGGTGGTTAGGTCTTTTTTGATTTCCTCCATTGAGGACTCCATGGTTGTATTGATGGTGACAACATTGGCACTGAGTTTTTTCACTTCTTGTTGGGTCTCGGTGAGATTAGATTGCAAGGTATTGAAGCAAGCTTCCAAATCTTGGCTACAGGTATGGGCCATGATGATGAGGGAACCGAAATGGGGTGGGTGGGGTCAATTTTTTTTTTTCTGAAAAATGATATGTATGAATGTGATAAGGGAGAAGAGATGAATATAATGGAATAGGTCTCAAATAATGGTGAAAATGTTTCCAGAATCATTTTTTTTTTTACATCTGCGGAGTTATACTCCGGTCTGAAGAATATTGCAGTGATGAAATGCCCAAATGCTTAACCAGGAAGAAATGTATAGTGATTTGGAAACCCGAACACAGTTGCATGGCAATAGATCTTGTCTATTTTATTTTGTTTATGCTTTTGTCCCCTAGGGTTAGGTATTCAAGGGTTCTACAGACAAGGGTTTTCCCTGTGCTATAGCTCTCTGATATACGTGCGGGGTCCAATAGTAGTACTCGGCCCAATATCTCAGGGAACTAACTAAGGAGGCTAGACAATGCCCTTAGCTGTACTACTTGACTACCCAGGTACTAGAGAGTATCTTCTCAAGTGCTGTTCTTGGTGGCACTATAACATTCATGTGATTGATCAGTTTATCTAAAGAGGGCTTTAGGAAATCTAGGTTGATCCATACATAGGTGCTGTCTAATGTGATACCACTCAAAGGGATACCAACAGGGGTTACAAGGGTGGCCAACAAATGTGCGCTTAAGTACCACTTGTATTTCCTACATGTATGGATCCCTCAACCACGGGTTCATGCACATAACGACAAATCTTTGTGGCTTAAAGATGCCGGAATACGTCTCTACCTTGAAAAAATTTAACCCACAATTTCTTCCAAGGAAAGTGCTCTAATACCACTTGTAATATACTGGATATAAAAAGTATGCAGAACATAAATAAAATGCTAGAAATGGAAGAATAAMAACAAGATAACCAGAACAATCACCACAATAACACTGAAATGATATAAGAATAACAACAGAAATAACACTTTGATTCTGAGAAAAATGTTCACGGGCCTCTTCGAGGGGGAAACCTCCATTCGAGCAGAGCTCTATTACAATAATATCCAAGCTAGGGTTCTCATACCCTCGAATCCTATTTATACTAAATATGTCTATCAAAAGAAGCATCTAGAGGAAGATCCTTCTAGAAGCGAAAGCTTCTATTAGGTCTTCTTACATTCGATGTATTCTATTTTATTCCAAGGCCTTATTAATATTGACCTTTATTACATCCGAATATATTTTTCTACCTATGTGCGGGTTAGGACCCTAACAATTATCCAGTTTCCCCAAGGTACTCTTTCCACAATTATGAGCTTCTCTACAAAGGCCATCTGTATTTAAGTAAACAGTCACAACTTAAATCCACGTTGTTTTTTGAGCTTCATGCTACACCCACATCTAGGCACTCAGGGTTTACCAAAACCTATGATAGGGTCAAACTTCTTTCTTCTGGGATGGTATGAAACATGATGTCCGCACTTTTGTGGCGGAATGTGATGTATGTCCACGAAACAAGGGAGAAATAGCCAAAGACCCTATCAAACTACAACTGCTTTTGATTCCATCCACTATTTGGAGGGATATGTTTATGGATTTTATTGTTGGCTTACCTAAATTAGGAAATAAGTCAGTCATCATGGTGGTAGTTGATATTTTTTCCAAGTATGCTCATTTCTGTGGTCTTCAATACCCAATCACCACCTCCATGGTGGCTCAACTTTTCATGGATCATATCTTCAATCTTCATGGCATGCCTCATTCTATTGTTTCTGACACAATATTGTTTCTATTATGGATGAATGGTGGTAAAACACCTCTTACCATAAAACTACTCACATGACTCATTTTGAATTAGTTTATGGAAAAACTCCACCTTCAGTTCTCTCATACATGCCAGGTGTCTTGGAGGTTCAGGCGGTTGACCAAAATCTTACAACTTGAGAGGCTATTCTCCGTTCCCTCAAAGAAAATTTGGTAATGGATCAGAATCACATGAAGGAACAAGTAAATCAAGGTAATTTTGAACGTTAATTTGTTGAAAGGGACTAGGTGTTTCTTTGATTGCAACATTATAAGAATACTTCACTCAAGGATGAACATTGTCAGAAATTTGCGCCTAAATTTTATGGTCCTTATATAGTTCTCAAGTGCATGGGACTCATCACCTACCAATTATCTTTGCCAAGTCATCCTATTTTTCATGTATCATGCTTAAAGAAGGTGATTGGAACTGTTATCGCACAAGTTGTAGGTTGGGAAAATCCTGACCCAACCACCGAAATGGTGAAAACTAGGAGAGCACCTACCCACTGTCACCTTAGGCAGGTGTTCCCGTTACTTTAGAGGTGAGGTAGTCACCTCAAGGGGGGGATACGGGTGACCCTAGGGGGGATTGAGATGGAAAATGAGATGTATGGATGGATTCCCCTAAAGGTCAATTCTAAATGGTATAAGGAACTTGTAAATGAGTCTTGGGAAAGGTTTATGGTTTCCAATACTTTGAGTGATCGATTAAGAGAATAATACCTACCCAAGACACAATGAAAACCAAGTACACTTGTAATATGTTAGGTGGACAAGAAATTTAATCTCGTTGTCCCCAATTGCAGAAAAAATCAATGATATATATCAACACATAAAATATAATAATGGGGCTACAAAATAAGTGCTAAAAGTCCAATTGAATAAGCACAAGACAAGCTAGTAAAGACTATTTCAACTCAACAATGATAGAGCAATACTTTAGCATAAAATCAAGGCTGTCATAAAAAATCTAATTGTAGTGATATTTATCAGCTGTATGGATGTAGGAAACCAAGCCTTGTAACAGAAAAATAAGCCAATGAAAATCACTTTAAACTAGCTCAAAAAGCACACTAGGGTTAATAGTTTGTTAGGGAAAAGTTATAGCCAATTCCTAGGGTTAGTTTAGGAGTTATCTAGGGTTAGAGGGTTATATTTATGAAGGCCTAATGATTGTAGGTTATTTTTGTAACAAAAAAAAGTTCTAGTGGATGAAAGAGGATGCCTCAATGAGGCAAAATAACCTACAGCTCAAGGAACAATGTCCAAGTGATAGAACTTCAAAACTTCAACTTTTCACGTTTACCAATGCAACGTTTTATTTCTCCAATGCAACGATTAGTTCCTTTAATTATGGGTTAATGGGATCAAATAAAATATCTAGAGATACTACTTTCTTGGGGGTATACATCCTCTTATTCCCCAAGGCAAGTAACTTAGCTAGGGTTTAAAACTAAGGGGTGTATGCCCTTATACTTCCTTAGCAAACCCTTACAAATAAGAATTTTATGCTTAAAATTATGATGGAGATAAATTAGGGTTGTATGAACTTATACTCTCTATGATCTAGGTGGATATTGGTGGCCACCCACCTTTTCCAACTGGCTCAAAGAAATTTTCTGGAAATTTTGGTAATTTACTATTTTTAGTAGTTTTTCACTTCCTAAGCTGTTCTAAGGCCCTAAACGATGTTTTTTGGGAAAATAGGGAGAAATATGGAAGTTCCTTCGATATTTACCCCAAAATGAATCTCCTCAATGATACCTTTCCAACTGGCTATTATACACCTAAAATAGAGATCGTATGCAAAAGTTACGACCCCGAGAAGTTGATGTACTAACTTACCCAAACAGAGCCCACATGACATTTGGCGCTTCATCTCCTAGGGTTAGGTTTTTGGATGTATAGGGTTTTTGGCATTCCTGTTTATTGTAAAAATTCCTTCATAGTCTCATTATAATCATCTTCTTGTGAATGAGCACAACCATCACATCTCTTCTCAGAGATAAGTCGCCACCATTCCAACAAGCTTGTTTTCGCTGCATTTTACAGTTTCAACTTATTTACTTATTGAATAGAAAACCAATTTTACTGTATCTCTGTTATTTTGTGTTAAGCACCTATTAATAATCCATATTCATTTCCTTCTTATAAAATCTAGATTAGTGGTATCATAGCGGTCTGCTCCTTGTCATCTTAATGCATGTCCCCAATGAGGTCGGAGTACAAAGAGTTGGGTCTCGAGCTTGTTTCTCTTGAGGAAAAAAGCTCTCTCATGTCCAAGTGACCTCTCACGGCAGGAGAAAATAAAGATGATGGGACACAAGATCCTTTCAAACCGTTGATTGAGGAATCCCTCACACAACAAAGGAACGAGATGATGGATAGTTTCGCACAAATCCTTCGGCGACTACCAACATGCGACATATCTTCTTCGAGCGGAGGCCCCGCCCCCTTCAAGGTACAAATAAACTTTGATATTCCTATATTTGAAGGTCAAATAGATGCATATGCTGTAGAAAAGTGGTTGAATATACTATAAGGGTATTTTTCTGTCCATAACGTTTTGAATAGAGAAAATATTACTTTTGCTCTCCTCAAAGCCATTCCCCATGTCAAATATTGGTGGAAAAATTTTTGTGAGAAAAAGGAAACATAGGAACCATCATTATTTACAGTCACGACCACTTGGGAATATTTTAGGGATGCTATCAAGGAACAATACTACCTTGTCGAAAGTTATGACGACTTGTATACCAAATGGACCACACTGCGACAAGAAAGAGACCAAGCAGTGCCAGATTTCACAATGATCTTCCATACCTTGTGCACCAAGCTGGGTATCAAATATTCAGAGCGACATCTAGTTCTCAAGTATCATGGTTCTTTGCATAGATACATCTAGACCGAAATGGAATTTTTAGACATCTCATCCTTGGGCGCGGCCTACTAATATGCCATCAAAATCGAGCAGAAGATCAAACAAAAGACACGACAATTTGGGCCTAGGAACCCCTCACAAAAAAATCCAGGAAAGGGTGGCCCCAACCCACAAAACAAAGGATAGAGAAAATATGGATAGTATCAGGACAACCGGTCCAAGCCGCAAGCAAAGAGGGACACTGAAAAGACAAAGAAAGATACTGGGAAGTGGTGAGACTTCCATAAGAGCCCTTGGCATAACACTACTGACTACCTCTCAAAGCAGTCGATGGTGGCCTAAGTGAAAGCCTCTGAATCAGATGCAGGTTCTAACTCTGAGCCAAAACCATAAAGGGGAAGACAGATCATTGACGTGGAACCCAGTGCCACCGTTGCTACCACCAAGCTCCAGTCTAGTGAACTAGACGATCCAAAAGAAGGAGAGTGCCTCTTCCATTCATAGATGTGGGTAAAAGGCACCCTGCTATACTTTATCATTGATAGATGTAGCCATAAGAACCTCATCTCACCAGAGGTCATAAAGTGGCTGGCCCTGTCAACAACGTTGCACCCACAACCCTACACCATTGGATGGCTCTGCCAAGGAAGCGATCTCCACGTTAGCCAACAGTGTCAACTGTCGTATGACATCAAGCCCTTCAAAGATGAGGTATTGTGTGATGTTGCTCTTCTCGAAGTTTGTGATGTTCTTTTGGGCCAACCTTATTTATGGAAACGTCATGTTGTATATGAGTCTAGGCCTCGTAGTGTTATTATTACTTTGAACAAGAAATTTTATAGGATACTCGAGACATTCCCACCTAGTGCTATTTTCTTGATATTTGCTAAGCAATGTAGGAAGGTCATCTCTCAGATGGGGAAGTTTTTATTCTTCGTGATTCGCTCTCAGAATAAGAGAAAGATCACAACCACATCCAGGGTCTCTATGAACGACCTCTCCACACATCAGAAGTAAGTAGATAAGGTTGTAGAATAATACTCAGATACATTCTCCTCACCTACCGAGGTACCTCTTCACTTCTAGGTCAAGCACCCCATCGATCTGACCCTCGACGCACCGCTGCCTAATGGGCTAGTCTATCACCGCTCTCTGTTAGAGAATGAGGAGTTCAAGTGATAGATCCAAGAATTTCTCCACAAGGGGCACATACGTCCCATCACATCACCTTGCGGGAGCCCAATCGTACTGTTACAAAAGAAATATGGAACTTGGGGACTCTACATTGATTACCGATCTCTGAATAAAATCACAGTCAGAAATTAGTACCCAATTCCCTGAATCAATGAACTCCTTGATCAAATCATGGGGTAAAAATACTACAGTAATATTGATCTAAAGTCTGGTTACCACCAGGTCCTGATAGAATAGACAGATGTATGGAAGACCACCTTCAAGTCAAAGGAAGGCCTTTTTGAATGGTTGGTCATGACCTTTGGTTTGAAAAATTTTCAAGCCACTTTCATGAGGATGATGGACAATATCCTGAGACCATTCACCGATATGTTTGTAGTGGTGTATCTAGATGACATTCTCATTTATAGAAAGACTTGGGCCGAACACTTGTATCATATTGAGTAGGTTCTGCACACCCTGTGACAGCACAAGCTATACGCCAACTTGGAAAAATGATCCTTCTTCATGGGCAAGGTCCATTACCTAGGCTACATTATTGATCAACATGGCATACATGTGGATGCAGCCAAGATCCAAGTCATCCATGACTGGCCAGCCCCAACCACACTCACTAAGATTTAGAGCTTCTTGGGCCTTGCCAATTTCTACCACAGGTCCCAAAAAAAATCATTCGATGATTTGAAGCAACGCTTGTGCTCAACCCTAATACTTTCACTACCAGACCTGCAACATCACTTTGAGATCGAGACAGATGCTTCAGATTATGTTGTGGGCACCGTTCTCACTCAGCACGACCACCCCATGGACTATCATAGTGAGACACTATCAGATGATGTCCGTAAGTACCCTAATTACAACAACAAAATGTACTCCATTGTGAAAGCCTGCCGCCAGTGGAAACATTACATTCTTGGGAAGGAGACAATCATCCACACTGATTATAAGCCACTGCAGTTCATGCAGACACAAGGAAAATTGCAGAATGACCAACATCAAAAGTGGTCCACATACTTGCAGGAATTCCACCTCAACATCAAGTATAAAACATGATGCACCAATTGCGTCGGTGATTGCCTCAACATATTTCCAGTCGCGACACTCACGATGGTACTAGAATCTTGTGGCCATGATACCTCTAGATGGCCCCAACTCTATGAGATAGACCCCGACTTCGCCACCGCCTACCAAATGTTGGGTGCAAACACAGTTGTCGATAATTTCCATCTTCAAGATGGGTTGTTGTGTTGTCTGGGCCATATATGTGTTCCATCAAGCTAGTGAGAGAAGTTGATCTGGGAAGCCCACTACAGTCGGGTGGCAGGACACTTCAACATCTAAAATACAGTGGCGATGCTACATAAACATTTCTATTGGCTGAAACTTCAACAGGAGGTCAACAAGTATATCAAGTCCTGCACTACCTGCGCTATTGCCAAACCGACCACTAAGAAATAGGGCATGTACACTCCTCTTCCTACTTCTTACAGGCCATGGGAATCGATATTGATGGACTACAGGCCAGGCCTACCATCCACCAAGAGGGAAAATGACTGTGTTTTTGTGGTTGTTGATCTCTTTTCTAAGATGGCGATTCTGGTTGCCTGCAAGAAGAACATCACAGTAGAGGCCACTTCCAAGCTCTTCTTTGAATGAGTTTGGGTACATTTTGGAATCCCACAAACCATTGTCTTAGATCAGGACAATCAATTTCTCAACACATTCTGGTCGAGCCTCTGGTCACTGCTGGACACCAAGCTCATGAAATCCATGGCCTTCCACCCCCAGACAGATGGACAAACCGAGGTCATAAATTGAATGATTGTGCATATCCTTTGCATGTATAATTCAAAGAACCCTCACACATGGGGTGAGAGCCTTCCCTATGTCCAACATATCTACAACTGAGACCTGCATAGCTCAACCGACTACAACACCTTTCAGGTGGGTTTGGGATTCCAACCATTGGGTCCCATAGATGTTTCACTTCCCCTTGTGGTCACCTCGACCAACTCATCTCCTACTCCAACTGAAGCTAAAAAATCCACCCAGTTCATTGAGAGGATCCAACACATCTACCAACAGGTTCAGGATATCCTATAGAAGTCCAATGACAAGTACAAGCAGTGCCATGATCAACATCGGGTGCCACATAAGTTTTAGGTGGGCGACAAAGTTTGGTTGTACTTGTAGAAAGAATGAATTACAGGACCCCATCAAAAGATTCTCCCACTCCATTATGGACCGTACACCATCACCAAGGCCATGGGGGATAATTATTTTGAGCTCAACATTCCTCCTTTCCTTGGCCTTCACCCAGTGTTCAATGTGGATCTCCTTCGCCCTTATTTCCCACCATTATTGGACACCTCAGAGGAAGCAGAACAACTGAAACCAATAGAGCTCAACCCTAACTTCATACAATAGGAATCCAATGATTAGATTGTGGACACATAGATCAAGGGCAATTGACAACAAGGGATCCATCTTTATCTAGTCGTCAAAGCAGGGCAACTCCTACACTAAGGCAAGTGGCTCACTCGGGGCCAAATTCAACAGAAACTTCCTCATTTGATGGGGGAAATCAAGGAAATGGAGAAAATTTATTCCTAAGGATGGAGGATTGATCTAGGTGGATATCTATGGCCACCCACCTTTTCCAACTGACTCAAAATAGTTTTCTGGCAAATTTGGTAATTTACTATTTTTAGCAATTTTTCACTTCCAGAGCCGTTCGGAGGCCCTAAACGATATTTTTTGGGAAAATGAGGAGAAATATGAAATTTCCATCGTTATTTCCCCCAAAATGAATCTCCTCGAAGATACCTTTCAAACGGGCTATCATACACCTAAAACGAAGATCATATGCAAAAGTTACGACCCTGGGAAGTTGATGTACTAACTTACCCAAACGGGGCCCACATGACTTTTGGCACTTCATCTCCTAGGGTTAGGTTTTTGGATGTCTAGGGTTTTTGGAATTCCTTTTTATTATAAAAATTCCTTCAGAGCCTCATTGTAATCATCTTATTGCGAATGAGCGCAACCGTCACATCTCTTCTTAGAGATAAGCCGCCACCATTCCAACAAGCTTGTTTCCGCTGCATTTTACAGTTTCAACTTATTTCCTTATTGAATAGAAAACCAGTTTTACTGTATCTCTATTATTTTGTGTTAAGAACCTGTTAATAATCTGTAGTCATTTCTTTCTTCTCATAAAATCCGGATCACCCTACCTGGCCTTATCAAAATCAATCTTGAGTTTGAATTAAAAAAGATAGCAACGAGTAAAAAATCCTTACCAATCCAATAGTAACAAGATAAACCATAAGCTTCCAAGATAAACCACCACAATAAAAAAGACATCATCATAGCTAGAAATAGCTAGCACATCATCATCATCAAATCCATAACCAAAAAGACACCATATCATAGCACAAGATAGAAAAAATCCTCAAGGGAAGAAAAAATTTCAATCCTCTACTTCTCACAATGGGAGAGTTATGATTCAAAATGAGATCTTATGATCTCTATTTATACAAAATGTCATTTACATAGTTTTTCCATGATATCAAGGGTAAAACATAATATAAGGGGTTCACAAACCTTATCTTACCCCTTGTAACAAAATAATATTAAACAATTAACTTAAAATTCACTTTTACACAAAATAAACCCTATCATAAGGTGACGTCACCCCTTTAGGGGACATTTTGGCACTTTGAAGAAGTCGTTGGGGTAGTGGATGCATGGATAGGCATACAAAGGCCACTTGACATTCATATAATTCTTATCTTAATGGTATTTAACCTTCCTTCCTTCAAAATGTTCCACATGTCATCAAGTAACACCTTCACCACCAAACCCTAGTCCTCCAGGTGACATCATGCTTATAAAAGTGATGTTTTTCCTCTCCTAGGAAGAAAATTTGGCATGTAAAGGATAGGTCATGTCATCCATGATGTATTCTATCCCTCCAAAGGTTCGGCTCTATCATCCAACATGTGGGCCCTTGGTATCCAACCTGGGGGATTCAATCCCCATGGAAGCCCAAGCTAGGCTTTTCTTCCAAAACTGTCCACCAACTAGGTCCTGCAAAGACAAATAAGGATGCCCTCCAAGTATATCAAGTCATAATATCACGATGAGTAAATAAAATCAATAAATGAGCCACCTAAGCATGTGCATCAAATATTACCCAATCAAATAAGTAAGTGCTCAAAGACATTATGCAGCTTGCCAAGCTTGGGTATGGGAGGGTTGACGAGGTGTCCTATTGGGTAGATCTTTCCCTAGGTCAAGGAGTGTTTCCCAAGTGATCCCTCTCTAATCCACGTGAAGTAGATGAACTGGTTATGGATCAAGACTCATTGGGAATGGGGTTCATGACATATAAGAGGTTGTAGTATCTCATTCATGGGTGCTTTTGTTTAGGGTGTGTGGCACCTTCGTTTGCAATGCACTTTTTCCAAGCCCATCCTCTTGCCATTATTTGTTTCTTTCATGTTTTAATGAACAAGTTGAAGGACACTATCCTTGCATGGTGTCTAGATAATGACAGTGTCACTCACAAATAACTTGCAGAAATGAGAAGGTTGGCTTGTGATGAGACCCCCTTTCTCTCAGTTGTGTAACTGAGAGCCACTACCCTGGATTGGTGGCCAGATGATGGTAATGTCATATCTATAAATACCCATGATCATGATATGACAACTCATGATGAGACCTCCTATCCTCCAACTAACCTCCTAAGGAGTCATTATCATTTATTCTTTGTGGGTCCCCCTTTTCTTACAGAGAATCATTTCATTTCTTTCTCAAGGGATCCTTGTGAGAAGCATCTAGAAGGTTTATATATAGGATTTTATCTCTTTAGCCAACAACAATCCCTCTGGGCCTTTAACCCCTTATTCCCATGGAATGAGGGAAAACCCCTTCTTGGGTCAATACACCCTAAAATCCTATTGGCACAGGGCTAGACCCAAGGTTCAACGCTTCAACAACTCACCAACAAAACCCTAACTACTGGCCCTTTCAGCAACACCTGCGAAGCAGATGCAATCTCACCTGAGGTAGAGGCAGGGGTGGTTGCAAGACTCCAATGTCTGAAACCTTAGCTGGGACATAGATATGTGATTATAACACCTTAACAGAGCACTTAGTAGTTATATATCATTAGTATTCAGCCTTAACTCACAGCACAGATAAATCCTAACAAGAGATCAACGCAATATTCACCCATATCTAGTATATTCAAGTACTATGCACATTCACATAGATTAGATCTAGCATTCATTCATATTATTAAGCACAAAGAATCAATAGATCTATATATAATTAATGTATGCCAAAGAACTAAGCAAGTAAACTCATAAACACATTAATACATTGCACAAAGCATAGAAACATAGGATATACGTGGTTCACCCCCAGCCTGGGGCTACATCCACCAACTCTTCTTCTCTTTTATCATCTTCTGTCAATATTCTACATGCACAGAGCCACAAGATCCTACTTTGCATAGGATAGGAGATCAGCACGCACTCCTCTATATCCCCCTTCCTCGAGCTAGATCACAACACAAAGCCCTTACACAGTCTCTTACAATCACTTGCACTTAGCCTTGAAAGCTTCTCACAGTATGCATAAATCATGTACAACTACCACTTGCAATTAGCATATCATCACACATATGTCTATATCATCCTTCACGCTCCTTATTACATCACCTAGACATCTATTTATACATTACAAAATGGGCCTAAACATGGGTAAACCCATGGGCCGACATCCCCATACCCGTTACATAAGCCCAAAACCCAAAAATCCCTAAACAAGGGGCCGAGATCCTGTGATCTCTGCTTCAAATTGCGCTCCACCTTTGATAGCCTCTCAAAGTCCCAAAATAGGTCAAACATGACCAAGAATCCTCAAAACTTTGTCAAGGGCCAACAAGCCCCCAATAATCACCTGTGACTCATCCCAAGTCACTCTGGTCTGGGTAGCTCTGCTTCAAAATCCATGAGCTTGACTCGAGTTGCTTCAACCTGTTGCTACACCAAGGCCTCCTGCTCAATGAACTCTTGGATAACTACTTCATTGATAGGTCCCTCTAAGCGTTGTTCGACTGCAGTGACTACTTGTTCCAGCTCTACTCCTCACCCTTTAATCTCCTCAAACAGTTGGCATGATTCATCCTAGACTAGTTGGAGCCTTTGAGTCACTTCCATGACTTTTCTCTGTATGGTGTGGACCTGCTGTTCCTGGGATTGCTTCATCCTTTCAACTGCTAACAGGAGCTTCAAATGCGCCTGTATTGTCACTGCTTGTTTCTTTTCCTCCTAGAGCTGTGACTCTAGTGCCTTTAGTTTAGGGTCTTCAGTAAGTTTCTCATAGGTTTGTGCACTTCTACTGCTAATTTTTTTACATTCCAAAGTGAATGCTCTGATCCTCTCAACTGTGCTTCGGGCAGTGGCTTCTCTTTGGTCTCTCACGTCCTGCGGGGTACTTGTCACTCTTTGTAGCTCTATATCTGTGATTCTCTGTTGAAGATGATAGATAGCTTCCACAAGCTGTGCTACTTGATGCTCCACTGGTTCTTCTACCTTTTTCTCTAAGCCTGTCACAGAGCGAAGTGCTCTGCTAAATGCTTCTTTGACTCTCATCTACCTTGTGAGAAATTTCTCTTTCTATTGCTTGACCTGTGCTCTCTCCTCTTTGAAATTGGTGAGGAGGTCATCCTTCTCCTATTGCACAACTCGGGGTTTCTCTACCACTTCCTATTGTGCTTGCTTCAGGGCCACCATGGCCTATTCTTTCTCTTCTTCCACTCGACGAAGGTGAGCTTCGGTCACATCAGCTATTATGCGTATTTGGGCAGGTTCATCCCCCAAATCTAGTTCTTCTAATGGCAGGGGCATAGTGGATACTGCACAGCTGGAGTGAAGGGCATGCTGTACCCCTCTTAGTTCTGTCTCAATTTTTTCATACATGTATGCTTTCTTAGCTTCTATGTTCTGCATAATATCCTGCGAAGTGTCCGATATGACTGCGATGATAAAGTCAAAGTCATCGAGCATGAGCACAGTCTTAATAGCTCTAGATTTATTCCTCGAGGTAGGTTTCATGGGGGAAACCTTTATTTTGTTAGAGGGATCAGCCTCATTAATAGGATCCCCAGGTGGTGTTACTTTGTCTGGCTTCTGCTGTTATTCTTTCCCATTGGTCTCTTCTTTATCTACTTCGTCATTATTTTCTCGTCCAGGTGATTCTGAAGCAGTTTCGTCTGATGCACTGCTCAGGTTTTGTACCTATTCTATCTTTTTCCTTCTATTGGTTCCAAGGGTGTCATGTTCTTCATGAGTGGCCTCTGAGATGCTAGTTATATTGGGATCAGACATTTCTGCGGGGTCAGTAGGGATAAGGATCTCTGCAGACCAATCCTTAGTTATTTCTTCAAGGTCCTCCTCTGTGAGATTATAATATGAATGAAGCTCTTCTTTATGTTCGTTTGCACATGCAGTGATATAAATAAAGTGCCGATCTATGCGGAACTTCATGAGGGGTTTGAACTGGTGCAAGGTGTTCAATGTCATACGAGGGACAACCCCAATATCCCTCTTTAACTGGAGATAGTATGTGTGGAATACCGTGTTCAAATTCCATTGTTTTCCCATATCGCTCGAGTACCATAGCATAGTGAAATTCATAGTGAGTGGCTCGAATTGCTCAATGTCTGGGAAGGTCACACCTTCCGACATCTCCCAGGAAGTAAATGCTATGATGATTGGAAACCAGCTGAAATGGAACTCATAGTCCTAATCCTGAGCTTCGTGACAATCCAATTCAAATTGGTTGACTATGTACTTCGCCCAGTTCATCTGGAGTCCTTCTACACATTTTACGGCGAGGTGAACAACAAGCCCCATGACCTGCATAGGTCTGTTCTTTCTCACTAGGTTTCTGACGATTAGCTGATAGGCCAGACACACTGCGCCATTCTAGATGGAATCTACCTTGTAGCCTCGTGTCCCCTTTTCTACATTGCCATAGGGATCCTTAATCCTTTGTGTCAGGGCACGATTTGAAGCCTTCCCTAGGTAGAAGTCTTATGGGTCTGGTCCCTGCATGCTCAATCCGGTGATCCTATGGATCAACGTTAGATAAACTGTGATGCATCTATCTAGCCATATATAGCCACCTTGGTAGCACGACGGAAAGATATTAACACATGCATTAACCTCTTGGTGCCTTCCAAAATGTGGAATCTTCATCACATTCAAGATG
This sequence comes from Picea engelmannii, assembly GCA_009831015.1. Lineage (NCBI taxonomy): Eukaryota > Viridiplantae > Streptophyta > Pinopsida > Pinales > Pinaceae > Picea > Picea engelmannii. Next base: position 1,079,744 of record ML776993.1, read on the forward strand.
GTGGTCTGTGCGAGGTTCATAGTCCATGGTGAGGGATTATCCTCAAGTTCTTCCCCTTCGTCCTAGTCAAGTACCTGTGAGGGGAGAGCATACTGTGGTTCTTGCGGTCACCTAGGTTGAAGTCGCTGAATTTTAATGTCACGATCTTATCCTTCTGTGTTCTAACTGCACGTATCCCCTTCAAGAGGTATGCAGTAACTAGGGTGTAATCAAAGTCTCCGGGGACACTGTCACGACTCACTGTGCCAACCAAAGTCGGGATGTAGTCCGACAGGATAGTCTGGATTAACTTTGCCTTTACCAAGTCATATCTATGCTTGGTTCTTTTATCGGTTGTAGCTTGGGATGGTTCAGATCCGCGACAGTCGATGGGGAGGCTTTCACTCCTCTCGTCGATGATGCTTGAATCTTGGCAGACATTACTTTTTCGGCCATTAAATCGATTAGAAATTATTCTACACAGTTTTCAGCTGCGTTGATTTCATCTGACATAAACGCTCAAGATTGGATAAATCAGATTGATGAATGAATGCTTCACTACAATAGAATAGGTGTCGATCTTAGTAAACACAACATGGTAGAAATGAGTTCTCTTGTTGGCGCGGAAAAAAGTATTCTTGGTGCAACAGTCGATGGAATAAGTAGACAATGGGGTAACAAATCTCTCCAATGGACGAGAAGCCTTCATCAATGCAGTTCTATCCATTGTGGCACGGTCCCAATGATCCGATGACAATATTTTTGGTCATAAATACTGTTACAACCGTTTGGGGCATCGGTCTAATGGTTATAATGCTTCCAACAGTCATATTTCTTCGCCATGGCGAAGTTCCATGTTGCATTGTTCTGATATCCCAACACAGTTCCAGTTTTGCAAGACTTCCTTCTGCGAAGTCCCCTCTGAAACCTTCTGCAACTTATCTATATTTTCTCTCTTCTTACTGATATTTCTAGCCTTCTTCCCTGTGACATTCGTCTATGTATTCCTCTTTCCATTTTGATTCTTATCATCTTTTGGTATAGTAACTTCACAGTGTTGATATTATTTCATAGGGTTCAAGGGAAATACTTCTTCTCTGTCTAGGGTAGGTTCTCTACTCTTCTATGAGTCTTCTTGTGTTCTTTCAACTTCGACATCCAAGTTTTTGGTTCTAAATAGCTTCGTTCTATTCTCCTGTTCTTCAATCAAGTGTGCTATCCTCCTAGTCATGAAATCTTTTAATTCTTTCTTCTTCTATTCTAGGGCTTCCTCTTCTTTTCTTCTAGTCTGATCCTTCTCAATCAAGGTTTTTCCTAGTAACATAGCAATTGGGGTGCCTTTCTCAATAAATTTAACAACCTCAAAATATTCCTCTGTCGAAGTTCCATGAGCACTCATAGATATCTTGGTGAGTCTTCTACATAGGGTTATCATATTTCCTCTAAATAATCCTACTCTTCCCAATGAAGGAATCATAACAGCCTTTCCTAAAATTTCCCAAGTTCTTTTTGTGATGATATTCACTTGTGTTTTCTCATCCAGAACATAGTCAATGTCAAAATATCCTATTCTTGTTTCTATGCACTCTTTTTCTTTGAAGATCTCTGATAAGTTAACATTTCTGTGACCATTCAGGGTTTCTTTAATTTGTAGCAATACATTCTCTGGTTCTTTCTGGGGTTCTACCATGGTATTAGTTTCTTGATCTTCCTCAGGGTTTTCTTGTCTCATATTCATTCTGTCAACCTTAGCAATCATTCTAGGGCAGTCCATAACTTCATGGTCCATAGCTTTACAAAAAATAAAAATAGGACCTCTACCAGGGCATTCCTTAGCAAGATGTCCCGATCTTCTGCAACTATAGAAAAGAGTTAATCCTCTCTTTCTTTTGAAAGATCCCCAAACTTTCCTATACTACATACTAGGGTCACAGTAACTAACCTGCAAAAACTTCTTTCTAGGATCATGCATCCATTTGTTAGTCCAAATATTATTTCTATGCATAGGAATAACATATCTTTCATCATTTCTATCAGATCTACTCATATCAAATCTTCTTTCTTCTAGCTGTGCCCTAGTTTTCAGGCTAGGACACAATTTATCAAACATACCTAGATTCATACTTTTGAAATAAAAAATTCCACTTATCTTACCTTTTCAATAAAAAAATTTCATTGTTCTTACCTTTATTAGAGCACAAAGCTTCAATATCTTACCTCTTTTCTTCAGATATGAATTCTCTTCTTAGCACATAGATTCATAAGTCAAGTAGAATACTGTGCACTAGGGCAATAGATCTACGCACAGAGCTTTCTCTTTTCTTCAGTTCCCAGCAATCACAATTTCATAGAATACTACGCACTTTAGCAGCAGATCTACGCACAAAGCTTTTTTTTTTCTTTACTTCAGTTCCCAGCAATCATAGTTTCAGGTCTTGACAACGGAACCATTTGTTGGCATAGGAGTAGACACAGGTTTCAACGCTTCAACAACTCACCAACAAAACCCTAACTGCTAGTCCTTTCGACAACACCTACGAAGCAGATGTAGTCTCACCCGAGGTAGAGGCATGGGTGGTTGTAAGACTCCAGTGTCTGCAACCTTAGATGGGACAAATATCTATGATTGTAACACCTTAATAGAGAACTTATCAGTTATAGATCATTAGTATTCAGCCTTAACTCATAGTGCAGATAAATCCTAACAAGAGATCAGTGTAGTATTCACCCAGATCTAGTATATTCAAGTACTAAGCACATTCACATAGATTAGATCTAACATTCATTCATATTATTAAGCACAAAGAATCAAAATATCTATCTATCATTCATATACACCAAATCACTAAACAAGTAAACACATAAACACATTAATACATCGCACAAAGCATAACAACAAAGGATATATGTGGTTCACCCCCAGCCTGGGGCTACGTCCACCAACTCTTCTTCTCTTTTATTATCTTTTGTCAATCTTCTACATGCACAGAGCCATGAGATCCTACTTCACATATGACAGGAGATCTGCATGCAATCCGCTAGATCCTCCTTCTCTGAGCTAGATCACAGCACAAAGCCTTTACACAGTCTCTTACAGTCACTTGCACTTACCCTTGCAAGCTTCTCACAGTATGCACAAAGCATGTACAACTACCACTTGGACTTAGCATATCATCACACAGATGTCTATATCATCCTTCATGCTCCTTCTTACATCGCCTAGACATCTATTTATAATTACAAAATGGGCCTAAACATGAGTAAACCCATGGGCCGACATCCCCATACCCGTTACATAAGCCCAAAACCCAAAAATCCCTAAACAAGGGGCTGAGATCCCGCGATCTCCACTTCGACTTGCGCTCCATCTTCAACAGCCTGTCGAAGTCCCAAAATAGGTCAAACATGACCAAGGATCCTCAAAAATTGGTCAAGGGCCAACAAATCCCAAGAGGCAAGAAAATGGGGGGTTTTAGGTGATAGAAAATAGTAAGTATTTCCATGACCAATATGATGGCCTTTCAAGGGCGTTCATAGTAGCAAACCCATCCCCAAGGAAGACCACTTACTAGGGCACAATGTCAACCACCAAGGTGAAATGGGGAAAAAGTGTCCAAGCATATTTCATGAAATCTAAAGCAATCTAAGATACAACATACTCAAAATGCCTCAAATATTGAAATGAAACTCACCATAATACCTAACTTGTACCTCATGGAGCAAGGCCTAGTTCCTTTTGGAAGCAAGCCGATGTGGTGGATGCCATCCTGAAAATTTCGACCTTCATGGTGGTGATAAGGGTCTCCATCTATGCAAGTAGACACTACTGGTCATGATGTCTCTCGACACTCCATATGTGCAACCTGAGGGCCTTGAGACATGATCTCCTTAGTTATCTCAGAAAATGGGGATAATAAGAACTAAGTGCCAAACTCAAACCAATGTTCCTGATTTGGATGAAGAAGGATCCATCTGGTTGCATCCACAAGCAGTCTTGGACCAAAGTGAGAATTGTCTCCATCATCACACCATCAAGGAATTATTAGTACAATGGAAAGATACAAGTTCAGCAGATGCCACCTGAGAGCCAACTACCATTCTGCAAAAATTCCCTCATCTCCAGCCTTGAGGATAATACTATTTTCAAGAGGGAGGGAATGTTAGGGACCTAACCTCCCTAACCCCTCATGTAGGTAGAATAATATATTTTCCATATAATAAAGGCCAATATTAATAATGCTTAGTAACAAGGAAGAATAAGTCAAATGTAAGAATACCTAATGGAAGCTTTCGCTTCTAGAAGATCTTCCTCTAGATTTTTTTGTGGTAGATGGATTTAGTATAAATAGGAGTCGAGGGCATGAGAAGTGTTGTCTTGAGAATTATTGTAACAGAGCATTGCTCTGCTGGAGGTTTCCCCCTCGAAGAGGCAATCAAACATTGTTTCATATCAATAAAGGTATTATTTTGGTGTTGTGGTTTCATCTATTGTGTTGTTCAACTGTTGTTCTCTGCAATATTTTTGTTTTCTGTTATTATAATAGATCTAGTACCTAACATATAAGCTGAAGTAAACATAGTAGTAGAAATTGATGGAGAAACTGTCTTGAATCCCTCAATGAGAAGAATGGAAGCATATTTTTTTTATTTACTTGCATATCCATAGTGACACAATTTAAAGTGAAAATTGTTAAGCCCTAGACGATTCCCTATGTTAAGTGTAAAACCCCTTATTAATCCCTATATATCGAATTATTATATTTCTAGTGTTATATTAGTAGGTCGGCTAGAACCCTTCATTGTACCCTTTGTCTCATATATATATATATATATATACCAAGGAGACCTTCTTAAGATCATCTTATCTCATATTTTTCATCGAATATATTGTAAAAGGAGGTTTCCCTCGAATTGGACAATTATTTATTGATTTGTTTTAATCATTTTCAAGGCATTGGTTCATAACATTTGGTATCAGAGAATCAATCCTAAGGTTTTTCTTCTTCAAGCGAGTCATATTGTAATTTTCACAATAACATTTTTTATGGGACACTTCAAACAACGAAATTTGGTGGTTTCTCAGGAGACATATGACAGTACGCTTGGTAAAAATTTTGGGTTCTATTTCGTTGTACTTTTGGAGATATATTCTATGGAAATTAGGGTTCGTGACTAGTCTTGAAATTAGTCTCAAACGCGTCATATTTTTATTTCAGCTATAATTTTTTTTTTGTTAAGTTTCAAACTCTAAAATTTTCATAATCTTGAGGAGGCATAGTGAAGTACATGTGGAAAAATTTGTAGGTTTTGAATCATTACAATTTGTGAGATATATCTTGCAGAAGTTGGGGTTATTTACTAATCTTGAAATTAGTCTTAAACAAGACATTTTTGGTATTTTTACTATAACTTTTTATCAGTGAAGGTTCAAACTGTGAAATTTTTATGAGTTTAAGAAGCCATATCAAAGTACTACAGGATGAAACTTCAGACTTATAAGGGTTCAATGTTCAGAGATATATCAAGACAAATTTCAGCCATCCAAAAATACTCCAAATTAGGGTTTGAAAAGTACATAACTTACAATTGACATAACTTTTGATTGGAAGAACTATTTTTGGTGATTAAAAATTTGTGAAAAATATGGAAAATAGGAGAACTCTCATTTTATCACATGGCTCCACAGGATACTCCAAAATTTATTTCACCAACTAAACCTCTGGAGAGCTCAACCATGACTTAAGAAAAAAGAGATGAAAATTTTCACCAAATTGAAAATGTAGAAAATAAGAGGAATGAAAATATGTAAAAGAAGATGAATGGAAATTGAGAACATATATAAAGGAATATGAATGGAATCAAGAACATATGAAAATAAGATGAATGAAAACTGGGAACATATGGAAAATAAAATGAATGAAAATTGGAAACATATGGAAAATATTAAGGAAGAATTAAAAAAGTCCATGTATGACATGTTATTACATACCCTAGATGAGAGACTCTCTAAAGGAGATAATAAGATGCAAGGAAATCATGAAAATGTAGAAGAAATAAAGATTGAGTCCTAGAATCATGATTATTCATCACTTCAAGGTCCACATCATCGAGGCTTCAATGTGGCACCAAGGAACTACTTCATTCCAAAGATCAATATGAGGAAGTTTGATGGTAAAGATCCTATAACATGGATATTCCAAATTGAGAAATTATTTGATATACTCCAAGTTCCACGCTTACAAAAGGTAACTATTACATCCTTGTATTTAAAAAATGATCAATTTGTTTGGTATCAATGGATTTTTGAAAGAAAAAAGCATTCTATTATCTCTTGGTCCATTTTTTTGGGATGAATTGATAACAGATTATGAGGATATTAAGAGCAATACATTTTTTAGTCAATTGATAAATATTCAACAAAAAGGTCCAATTACAAAGAACACTTAACAATTCCAAAATCTTAGTGTGAGGGTAAAGAACATTCCAGAGGATAATTTTTTAGATCTATTTATAGGAACTTGAAAGGAGAAAATTCAACATGAGGTGTGTCTCTTCAAACATAAGTCCCTAGAACAAACTTTCTATATGGCAAGGAAAGTGGAAAACAAAAACATGGATACTAGAAGGGTGGCCACTAACAACTATAGAGAGCACCATTTTCCCTCTCCTAACCTCACTCAATCGACAAGGTTGACACCTCAAAAAATGGATGAAAGAAGAGAAAAGTGACTATGTTTCAATTGTGATAGAACATACATAAAGGGGCTTAAATGTGGTGAGAATTAATTTTTCTACATATACTATGAAGAGGAAGAGCTAGATCAAGAATTGGAACCATCAAAAGATCTATATATAGAAGAAACTACTCCAATGATATCTTGTTATGCATTGGATGACATAAGTACTCCAAAAACCATCAAGATAGAAGGATATATAAAAAATAAAAAGGTAACGATGTTTATTGATTATGGTAGTACCCATAATTTCATCAATTACAAATTAGAAAAAGTCTCAATTGCTTTGTATTTATAGCACCAGAGTTTCAAGTAATGATTGCAGAGGGAGGTAACATAAATTGTTCAGGGAAGTATGAGGGAGTATTTATTGGATAGTCCCATAATGTCCATCCAAATGGTTGGTGCTGATGCTATATTAGAGGTCCAATGGTTACAATAATTGGGAACAATGGCCTTTAAATTTCAAATTTTTTCATGATATTTTCCCTAGAAGGAAAGGAAATTGAGCTTAGAGGTATCTAAGGGAAACCCTCTAACTGATAATCTCTAATAGCATGAAAAAATTACTCAAAAATGGACACCATGGTGCTATTGCACAATTGTGCTCACTATATGTTCAAACATCTATATCCTTTTCTCAAGTGGATCTCCAAATAGTTATCGACAATCAATCCAAGGTATTTGGAGAGATGCTTAAGGGTCTTGCACCAGCTCGAGATCATGACCATGCTATTCATTTGCAACCAAGAATTGTACCACATAACACTAGGACTTATAGGTATCCATATGCACATAAGAGTGAGATTGAGTGTATGATCCAAGAAATGTTATAGGTCGACATCATTTGACCTAGCCAAAGTTCTTTCTCTTCATTAGTAATGATGGTTATGAAAAATGATGGTTCATGGCGTATGTGTCCAGATTATAGATAACTCAACAAAATGACAATCAAAGATAAGTTTCGTATTCTTTCCATTGATGAATTATTATATGAATTGCATGGAGAAATTTTCTCTACTAAGTTGGATCTTCATTTGAGATATCATCAAAACAAAATGAGATAGGAAGAAATTCCCAAAACAAACTTTAGAACACATGAAGGTCATTATGAATTTTTGGTTATGCCATTTGGAATTACTAATGGACTTTCAACTTTTCAAAGCTTGATGATTTCTATTTTCAAACCCTTCCTTAGAAAGTTTGTGTGAGTAGTTTTTGATGACATACTAATCTACAACAAATATTTGGAAAAACATGTATAAGATGTTGATAGAGTATTACAAGTATTAGAAGAGAAACAAATTTATGCAAAGCCTTCCAAGTGTTCCTTTTGGGTTCAAGAAGTGGAATACTTGGGTTATATTGTATCTCATCAAGGTGTAAAAGTGGATTCTAACAAAATTAAATCTATGACATAATGACCAACTCCAAAAACCTTGAATAAAATTAGAAGATTCTTTGGATTGACAGACTATTACTGCAAGTTTGTCGATAACTCTGGTCAAGTAGCAACACCTCTAACAAAATTAGTAAATAAGTAAGAAATTTCTTGGACTCAGTGGAGTATGATGCCTCAGGCCATGGCAATGGTGCAAGTTTAATGGAAGAAGGAAGGCCCCTTGTATTTGAAAGCAACCGACTTAAAGGAAAAAAAATACTCAAACCCATTTATGAAAAAGAAATGGTGGCCATACTATATGTAGTTAATAAATGAAACCCTTACCTAATAGGAAGACACTTCAAATTAAAAACATATCATCATAGTTTGAGCTACTTCTTAGAGAAACGATTATCTTTAGATGAGAAAAAAAATGGGTTATACAAATGCTAGGTTATGACTTTGGAATTATCTACAAAAAGGAAAACATAATAGTGTGGTAGATGCACTTTCAAGGAAAGAGGAAGAAATAGAGGGTTCACTATGTGCTTTTTCTATTCCACAATCTGATTAGGTAGAAGAAGCAATATCAAGAGGTATGCAAGATCATTCAACAAATACAAGAGGAACCCAATGCATTAGATAAATTTGTATGTAATAATGATTTTCTATGGTATCATGATAACTTATAGTTATATAATAATTCTCAACTCAAACAAAAGGTCCTTCTATAATTACAAACTTCTTGTATAGGAGGAAATTCAGGGTTTTTGAAAACTTACCACAGGATCATGAAGGATTTTTTCTGGGAAGGTCTTAAAACTAATGTTCAAAAGTTTAATTTTGAATGTGTGGTCTGCCAACAAAATAAGAAAGAGACAATCAAGATTACAGGTCTCCTACAACCATTAGCTATACCAAGTCAACATTTGAAAGAAGCTTCAATGCATTTTATTATAGGTTTACCCAAATATGAAGGAAATACTGTCGTCATGGTAGCAACAGATTGACTGAAAAAGTATGCCCATTTTTTCTCTCTTTCTCATCCTTTAAAGAAAGTACAGTAGTTGAAACATTCATGGAAATAGTTCAAAAGCTACATGGGGTCCCCAAGATTATTGTAAGTGATAGAGATCCAATTTTCATTGGAAATTTTTAGACTAAATTATTTTCTTGTTTGGGTACTCAATTGGCTCATAGTCCATCTTACCATCCTCAATATGATGGGAAAACTGAGATTGTGAATAAATTTCTAGAAGGATATATTCTCTTATTTTCATTTGATAAACATACACAATGGGTCAAGTGGTTTCCCTTAGTAGAATGGTGGTACAACACATCCTTCCATACTTCATAAAAAATTTCCCCATTTCTTGCACTTTATGGATATTATCCTCCATCCATCACATCACCCTTGAAGGGGAGTGAAAAGGTTCAAGTAGTGGAGGACCACACATGGAGTCAACAAGAGGTTCTCAAACCATTGAATGACAACTTGGTTATGGAAAAAAATAGGATGAAACAACAAGCATATCAACATCATAGTGAAAGGGAATTTGAAGTGGGGGATTGGGTATTTTTGAGGCTACAACGACATAAAAGATGTTCCTCAAGCATCAAAATAAGGACAATAAATTATCACCCAAATATTATGGCCCTTATAAGGTGTTGAAAAGGGTTGGAAGTATGGATTACAAATTGGAGCTATCTCCATCTTCATGTGTACATATAGTCTTCCATATTTCTTTCTTAAAGAAGGTAATCAATGACAAGATCCTAGTTTAGACTATTTTACTGTAGATTAATGAATAAAGGGACCTTGACACTTGTCATCAGTTGATTGGGCCACATTTCATCTTTATCTTCTACCACATGTCTCCCTTCTGGATCATGGCTCTAGGCTACTTGATCTAACGACTCTGACTTAATCTCTCAGTGATATGGACAACCCATATTTCATCTAGATGCTTTAGACAGATCAACGGTTCAGATATAATCAACCATTGAGTGGATGGTTATTATTCATTTTAATCATGGAATTTTGCTTAGAATTATTCCTTCTGACAGGTTCATGAATTTTTGGAATTGCGGACTTACATGTATTCTATGGTGTCATAAAAATGCAACCCCAACTTCCGTAGCCTCCAATATGAACCTATACTTAGAATTATTTTATGTGATAGGTTCGTAGACTCTCAGACTTGCGAACTCATATATCTTCGATGGTGTAATCAAAATGCACCCCCAACTTCCATTACCTCCATAATGAACCATACTTAGAAATATTAAGTGAATTCATGAAGCTTACGATATCATCCCACTGCTTGATCTGACGACTGAGGATTATCACTCCTGATATGAAGGTTTGGAATTAATTTCTCCCAGTCTCTGGTTCCACCTTGATTTGACGGTTATGAATTGTTTGAAAACTACATCAACAAAAAAGATTCCTCCTTGACCCTTTTGGCTTCTGTGCGATCTCTGTAATGCTATTTATCCTAAGATTTTCTTTCCTCCTGTGAATTCCTATGCATAAATTTTTCCATGGTTGACATCAATGACAACTAGTCTTACAAAAATATCCCCCTTTGGAATTGATGACAACAAAGTAATAACCCCTTATTTTAACTGGTTTTTACTATTAATCCTCCCCCTTTGACAACAATGAAAGAAGAGATCTTTCTTCTCTCCTCCCGAGGTGATGCTCTCCCTTTCCATGTGCTCATTCTTCTAATTTTTTAGTTGTTAATGAGGTATGTGAATTACTCCTAATTTCTGTCTAAGTTTTTCAAATGTACTTTTGGGTAAGGGTTTTGTAAAAATGTATGCAATTTGTTATTTTTTGTCTACATACTCCACTTTCACCAATTTTTGAGTAACTTGATCTACGAAGAAATGGTATTTGATTGGGATATGTTTAGTTTTAGAGTGCATTACATGATTATTAGATATATTTATAGTGCTGGTGTTATCACATTTGATAGTGATTGGATGATCACATTTCACTTGTAAATATTCTAGGGTTTGTTTAATCCAGATTACTTGTGTGCAACAAGATGCAGTAGCAATGCATTCTTCTTCTGCTATGGATAGTGATACAAATGTTTTTTTATTACTTATCCATGACACAAGATGCTTTCCTAGGAAGAATTCTCCTCCACTGGTGCTTTTCCTGTCATCTATACTACCTACCCAATCTGCATCAATATATGCATTTAAAGTAAATTCTTTTGTTTTTGGATACCATAATCCAAAGTCTAAAGTAGCTTGTAGATATATGAATATCATTTTTACTAATTTTAAGTGATTTTCTTTAGGTGCAGATTGAAACCTACCCACTAGTCCTACAACCTAAATTATTTCAAGCCTTGTTGCTATTGCATAGAGAAGACTTCCAATCATATATCTATACGTAGTCTGGTATACTTTTGGTGAATCATCATCTAAGCTCACTTTGCATCTTATGACCATAGGAGTGCTCATTCATTCATAGTCTTCCATTTGAAATTTCTTAAGCATTTCTTTGACATATTTATTTTTTCATATGAATATGCATTTTTCTGTTTGAGTAACTTATAAACCTAAGAATAAGGTTAGTTCACCTAGCATAGACATCTCAAACTCTTTCTACATTTCTATGGAAAGTTGTCTTCTTAGTATAGTCAGATTACTTCCAAATATTATATCATCCACATATACCACTACAACAATCATATTTTGTTCTTTAATTTTGATATATAAATTACTATTAGTAGTTCCATTCTTATATCCTTGTTGTTGTAGATATTGATAAAGTCTTGAGAAAGATTTTGTAGGGGCTTGTTTAAGACCATACATGGCCTTCTTTAATTTGTGCACATAGTCTGGTTTTTCTGTCAACCTAAACCCTTCAGGTTGTTCTATGTAGACTTCTTCTTCTAAGGTCCCATTCAGGAAAGCTGATTTGACATCCATCTGATATATTTTGAATTTTTTGAAACATGCAAATGCCAAAAACATTTTGATGGCTTCTAATCTTACTAGTAGGGAAAAGGTTTCTCCAAATTCAATTCCTTCCACTTGGGCATATCCATTGCATACTAGTCTGGCTTTATTTTTTATGATCTATCCATTTTCATTGAGTTTGTTTTTGAATATCCATTTGGTTTCTAGCACATTTTTATCTTTAGGTTTTGGAACTTCCAAAGTCTGACTTTTGTCTATTTGATCAAGTTCCTCATTCATATCTTTTATCCAATCCTCATTTTTTCTGGCTTCTGCAAAATTTTTAGGCTCTATTAGAGAAATCATTGCTTGATCTTCATATAAGAGTTTCCTCCTTATTTCTACTCCAACAATCCTGCTTCCTATAATTTGACTTTTTTGACGATTCTTTTGAACCCTTTTTTATGGTGGATTTGGCATGGATGTATCTTCTTGAATGTTTTCTTCATCAGTATATGGTTCATTTGCTTGTATTTCTTCAATATCTTCATCTTGTGGTTCACCATATTCTTCATTGCCATTGGTTCTTCTCCATTCATTATTTTTTGTTTCATCTTGATATTTGATTTTTCTTATTTTTAGGTCATCTATTTTTACATTTGCACTTTCTACTATTTTGTGCAATCTTATATTATAGCATTTGTAGGCCTTCTTGTTGGGTGAATATCCCAACAATATACCTTCATCTCATATAGAGTCAAATTTCCCTAGATTATATTCATCCCTTTTGATGTAACACTTACTTCCAAAGACTCTGAAATGTTTCACAGATGTTGATCTTCCAAATCACAATTCATATGGGGTTTTCTCATGATTATCTCTAAGTTGTGCTCGGTTAAGTATGTGGAATATTGTATATATTGAATCTCTCCAAAATTTGTTTGGAATCTTGGCTTTATTCAACATAGTTCTTGTAGCTTCTTGAACAATTATGTTTTTCCTCTCCACCACTCCATTCTGTTGAGGATTTCTTGGAGCTAAGAATTGTCTCTTGATTCCATGATATTCACAAAACTTATTGAAATATTTAGAGGTAAATTCCCCTCCATTATATGATCTTAAACATTTTAGTTTTAGATCCGTTTCATTCTCTACATAAGTCTTGAATGCCCTAAACTTTTCAAATGCCTCATATTTTTCTTTGATAAAATATACCCAGGTCATCCTCGTGTAGTCATCAACGATCAACATGAATTAGTGTTACCCTTGTATGATTCTAGTCCTAGAGGGCCCACAAAGATCATTGTGAACAATCTCCAAGGGTTTTGATGTATAATGCTCTTTTGTCTTAAATCTGACTCTTGTATGCTTTCCTAATTGACAGTGTTTGCAAACAAGATCTAAGGGTTTGATGAATTTTGACATGTCTTTTACAACTCCCTTTTTACTAGCTTTGATAAGTTTATAAAAACTCAAGTGTCCCATCCTTCTGTGCCATAGCCAACTTTCATCTTCTTGACTCATATGACATTCTTCTTCTTCCTTAATATCTAAGATATACACATTGCTTGAGGTTCTTGGTGCAATATCAACTAATTTTCCTGATCCTTCGTCTCTTAATTCACATTTATGGGAGTCAAAGATGAGTATATTCCCTTGATCACAATTTTTTCCAACACTTAGAAGATTAGGCTTCATATTTTCAACCAGTAACATGTTTTTTGCTTTTTGTTTTCTTGTTTCCCAAGATGATTGTGCCTTTTCCAAGTATTTTAGAAGATACATTACCTCCAAATGTGACACTTCCTTTTTTTCTTATTTATTAGTTTGAGAAATTTACTTTTATCTCCGATCATATGTTTGGAGCATCCACTATCAATGTACAATTGACATTCTTTGTTCTTGGCATACAAGGCTACTTTGCATTCTGTATCTTACATTTCCATATTTTCTTATCTTGAGTGATAAAATAACCTATTTTTGTGGTTAGCCTGCATTCATTGGTTTGATGACCATAATTTTTTCACTTCTTGCATTCAACATTGAAACTTTGTAATGGAGAGAATGAATTATAACTTCTATTCTTCATATTATTTTTGTTGATTTTATATTTTTGACTATTTCTATGAATGTATGTTTTTCCATAAGCCTTATAATGGACTTCTTTATGTCCAAAGTTATTGCAAGAGTAGAAATATACAATAAAGATGTGTTGATATCTCTTAAGAGGATTTATTCTAGCCATTATATTCCATTTGTTTTCTTTCTATTTTGTGGGAGGTGTAGACTTTAGTATATTATGAACCATCTTTAATGGTTCCTTCTTCATCTTGTTATTTTCAATTTTTAAGGTGCTCTTAAGAGCATTTGCATATATGATTTTCCTTTTGTTTGTTTTCTGTGTTGAAGAGATTGATTTTTTATCATACCCAAGTCTTGTATTCTCCTTTGGTGATCTCCGACTATTCAAAATGTCATCCAATATTTTTGAACTATTTTCAAATCTTGAGTTCTTCTAGGCATTATATTCCATTTGTCTTATTTATCTTTTGTGGGAGGTGAAAAATTCAATATATTATGAACCATATTTAATGGTGCCTTCTTCATCTTGTTATTTTCAATTTTTAAGGTGCTCTTAAGAGCATCTACATATTTGATTTTCCTTTTGTCTGTTTTCTGTGTTGGAGAGATTGTTTTTTGATCATACCCAAGTCTTGTATTCTCCTTTGGTGATCTTTGAATATTCAGAATGTCATCCAATATTTTTGAACTATTTTCAAATCTTGAGTGATTATTTCCTTTCTCAAGTTCCTTTTTTAGAAGGACAATTTCAACTTCGTGCTTCTCATATTTTTGTTGTTTTTCATTAAGGTGTTTAGTTAGGACCTCTTCTATTCTTTTGGCCTCTCGGAGTTGAGTCTTCAAGTCAATGATGTTTTTTTCATTTTCCTTGACTATTTTTGAGATTTCTCTTTCTCTTGATTTCTTTGTTTCCTCAAACTCTAGTAACTATCTTTTTAGTGACTTAGTCTTCTTTTTATATTATTTGAGCTCTTCCAAAGCACTGCGAAATTCTTCTTCAAGATTTACTTCACCTTCCTCTTTAGAGTCTTCATCCATGCCAAAATTATTTTCAGTAGGATTATCATATTTATTTATACCCATAAATAGATGCTTTGATTCTTCTTCTCCTTCTTCTCCACTTTCTTCAGATGAGTTGTTTTCTTCTTTGTTGTAGAAGGTCTTCTTATTTTTGTGGTTTTGCTTCTTATTTCCAGTTTTTCTCTTGTTGTACTCTTTTTGAGTTTCTTCACCATCATTTTATTATTGTTTTGGATAGGGACATTTGTTGGAAAAATGTCCAAATTTGCCACAGTTAAAACATTTATCTTTCCTTTATGTGACCGCAGACTCAAAACCATAGGCTTATCCATTCCAAGTGATGTTCTGTCAGTGCTTTCTCTTTCCTCCCTTATTATTATACATGGGATTGCATTCAAATGTTTGAGGGATTATTTAATGCTAGGCCCTTTGGGATAATTATTAGCTTCTTTACCTTATCATGCGACTGGTGTTGGAACCAAGTCATCCGGTACTTCGGCCTTCGAGATTTCTAGCATTTGCAATCCTTACATTATTCTAGAGTTTGACCTACCAAAGTGGTCATTAAGAGTGGGAAACTGGTTGCTTTCAGTTAATAGTACTCCTTACACTCTCCTTCCACTACACTCAATCAAATGGTCGAGAAATATTCTAGAGGAGCTTAAATCAACGACCAACATTATTTCGTGATTTCGTCCTTCGATGCTTGGAGCATTTTTTCTAGTAGGAGAAGATGGACATCTGTAGAGGCTGTAATCATAGAGTGATGTGGCATGTTGACGTCACCTAGGTTGATGTGGCCCCATAGTATATGTGCCACGTGTCACCTTGATTCATGAATTTCACAGACTTTATGTGCCAAATGGACCTTAACACTTGTCACCATTTGATTGGGCCACATGTCATCTTTATCTTCTCCCACATGTCTCCCTCTTGGATCATGGCTTTAGGCTTCTTGATATAATGGCTTTGACTTAATCACCCGGTGAATGGAAGACCCATATTTCATCTAGGTGCTTTATACAAATCGACGGTTAAGATATAATCAACTGTTCAGTGGAAAATTCTCATTCATTTTAATCATGGAATTCTACTTAGAATTATTCCTTATGACGGGTTTGCAGATTTTCAGAATTTGAGACTCTCGAACTTTTAGAATTACATGTCTTCTATGGTGTCATCAAAATGCACCCCCAACTTCCACAACCTCCAAGATGAACCTATACTTTGAATTATTTTATGTGACAGGTTCATAGAATTTCAGACTTGTAGACTCATATCTCTTCTATGGTTTCATCAAAATGCACCCCCAACTTTCGTTACCTCCATAATGAACCATACCTAGAAATTTCAAGTGAATTCATAAAGCTTACACTATCCTCTCACTGCTTGATCTAATGACTAAGGATTATCACTCCCGATCTAATGGTTGGGACTTAATTTCTCCCAGTCTTTGGTTCCACCTCGATCAGACGGTCCCGAATGGTCTGAAAACTACATCAATAGACATGATTCCTCCTCGACCCCTTTGGCTTCTGTGCGATCTATGTAATGCTATTTATCCTGATATTTTATTTCCTCTCGTGAATTCTTCTGCATACATTTTTCCATGGTTGACATCAATGACAACTAGTCTTCCAATAGGAATTTCATCCAAGTGTGCAAGGGCAGGGTCTGAGGAAGGGAGAAAGGGAAAAAGGAGTAGCATCCAACAAGATCAAAGGATAGATATTGAGGTGTGACAAATTATTTTGTATTTTTTCTGAGAAGGGCCATCCTAGGATCCTAGATTTTATCATAATAAAATCATTACAGTACCAGTTTCCCTTAGAGGTTTCTCTATGGGTATTTAGCTAGAAATTATGTGTGCATAAATGTGGTTTCTTGTTTATTGCTTTCGATGATTATTTCATTAAATTGTTAAAAATCAACCATGTTTTTTATTTAGTAAATTTGCATAATAAGTTTAGTGACAATAAGGCATTTTCTAGAAAATAAAGTGTTGGATGTTGGGTGGTAAAATTTAACATGGTATTAGAGTCGAGAATTTGAAAAGGAAGCTAGGTGCACAAATTGTAATTTTGCAACAACCATTTTTTTTTTTTAAATTTTTGCAAGTTGCTAGAAAAGAAAAAAAAGAGAAATGTTGGCAATAGTACGGGCTGTATGGAATGCAAATCCACCATACAAATGTATGACCATGTGGAGCTGCAAGAAGTAGGGAGTAGGTGTTGGAGTCATGGACGATAGAGGGATAAGGTGTTGGGTGGAGAAGGGCCATGGGGCAGCCTCCAGGAAACATCCATGGGGAAACCACCAATGAAAACCACTAGCTGCAACTGCTAGGTAGTCAATAGTTGCAACCACCAACCATAGTCGTGAAGCATCCATGGACCGTAGCTGTGGGGAAGCCTCTAGCCATATCCACTAGCCGACAACATAAGAGTTATGGGGCATATTCCAGTGATAACTGTGGGGAATCTTCCAGGTACAACTTCCAACAACAGTTGTGGGGTAGCCCCAGAGACACAAGAAGCAACCGCAAGGATACAAAGAAGCAACCATGAGAAACCATAGGGAAACATGGGTAGAACGAGGGGTAGCGAGTAGCATTTCTGGGTAACAAGAAACAAAATTATGGGAAGGGATCCAAGAAACCAAAAAAGGACATTAGATCATTTTTTGTGCTTGAAGGACTAAACACACATTATTCACTTTACCATGCTTGAAGGACAAGTTACATTTTTCATCAATTTATATTCCTCATTAAAATTATGATTTGGAGATGGCCACAACCGATTTGATTTTTGAGGACAGTTTGGAGGGTGCATCGAACTTCATACCTTGGAAGGGGAGGGTCACATTGATTCTCATGGAGAATAGGTTGTGGGATTTTGCAAACACAATTGTGACCCCATCGATGGATCCAAAGGACTTAAACATCTATAAACAAAAGGACATGAAAGGAAGGAGGATTATCTTAGATGTAATGAATGATCACTTGATTCCTCACCTTTTTGAGAAGATTTTAGTAAGGGATATGTTTGTAGCTTTGAAGGATATTTTCCAGAGCAGTAATGCAAACAAAAAGATGGTTTTGAGGGAAAAGATTAGAGACACCAAGATTGATTTGGATTATATTGAGAATGATAGGAAGGTGGAGATATAACAAGTATCACACAAAGATATTTCAAGAAACATAGTAATATAGTTAAACTCATATTCTATTAATGATTGTATGGAATACAAAATATTGTCAAATGCAAAGAACACAAGCTAGCTAGAATGGTGGTAGCTTATCTATGAAGAGAGATATGTTTTGACTACACTCATTCACAAGAAGATGATTACCAAGAGGCCTAAAAATATTTTTAACATAAAGAATCAATGATAAAACCATAAAAATCCAAAACCATAACCCCAGAAGATGAAATACCAAATGGTTTGTGGGCCTCGATGTGTTTAGTTGATATGTCAACTTCTTGAGGGTGAAATTTTTTCATACGATCTCTGTTTGGGGCACTCGGTATCCCATTAGAAAGGTATAACCATGAAGTACACATTCCATATGACCTATAATTATCTTTTGGATATATTCTAGGCATTTATGTGCCAAGAAAAACATCATTTAGGGCCTCAAAATGACCCCGAAAGTTTGGGACCTGAAAAACTGTAGAAAAACTGCCAAGATGTGGAACCATTCCGAATTAGTGGAATAGGTGGGTCGAAACTAGTATCCACCTAGATCAAAGATGAATATATTAGATATACTTACCAACTATCTCATCAATATCACTCAATTTCATGATTTGTTCGCAACAATTGGGAAGGTCACGTCATATGAAGAGACAATGAGGACAACCCTGAATGGTTTCTGTAAGCCATGGGCCCTATTCATCAAGGGAATCATGGAATGAGAGAAACTTCCCAAATTTGATAGGATATGGGATGTTTTCATCCAGGAGGAGATTCAGAAGGCCAACAGGTTGGTCATGATGAGAATCTATCTCTTTCTAGTTAGGAAAGGAAGAGCAACAGGAATATAGGTGGAGAGTTGAATTCACAAGATGAAAAGAAGAAGGCATGAGAAAAGTGAAATGCTTTGTCTTCCGCAAGAGTGGTCACTATGCTTCACAATGTTTTGAAAGGAAGAACTACAAAACAAGTAGGTCTCAACAAGTAGCACCATCTACAAAACTCAAGTCAAGGAATGCATTGAGAGGTCCGAGAAGGATTTATTATTGGTCTCTTGTATTTCTAGCATAGAATCCATTATTTTCTGGTTCATGGATAATGGGGCGTATTGTCAGATGACATGGACACATTAGTTGTTCACTAGTTGGTCAAAGAAGGACACAAATCTACATGTGGAACTTGGAACCAATTCCAAGTGTGGTGTAGAGAGAGTTGGGATAGTCAGGTTCCAGCTAGATTCATGAGGTTATCAAGAGGTGACATATGTGTTTTATTTCCTAGAGATGAAGAATAATTTTCTCTCAGTCTCAACTCTGAAGGATGATGGTTTTTCAATCTTGTTCCATAATAGAAAAGTGTTCATACATTCAGAGGGAGCTAGCCCTGGAAAAACGGTGAAGATTGGTGTCAGAAAGGGAAAGGTATACAATTTGTAGGGTAATATTGTTAGTGGATCTAAGGGGATCTTGGATCATGGATCAATGTCAGTCGTAGAGGATGAGGAGCAAGAGGCTTCGAAGGGAACACAATGTTTAGATAATTCTAGTGTGGTGTTGGCAGCCCTACATAATTTTTCTATTTAAACAAGAAATTACATTTTCTGTAGCTGCCTTCACCTCGATCTTGTGAACATTATCGTTTTTAGATGATTACTGGATTAGCAAATATGTTCATTAATTATTTATTATTTATTTTTCATTTTGTTTTATGTTTGATTCATGACTGAAAGCATGAATCAAACACGAAAACCTAGATTGGTGTTATATTTTCTTTTGAAGGCATTCTTTTAAAGGTCATCATGCTTGTATCAAATCCAAACCCAATGTTCGAATGACCTATTTTTCGATATTTTGGATTTTTTAAATATAATTATTGTATGGTTCGATGGTTTGTATTCAATTTATGAAGAGTTTTGTTTTGATATATTTTAAACCCCTTTCCAATTCGATGGTCATGTTAGTAGTCATGACAATCAATGCACACCTGATGTACTCATTTCCTTACCTCACCCTGCTGGCACAATGTATTAACGAGCCATTCATTACAGGCATAGGTTTTCAACTCTGTATGTCAGGCTCTCATTACCAGGAATGGTAAAGCTTTACGATCAAATCCTCCATGCTCATTCTCACTGTCTGTGCTATGATAACAAACAGGCTTAGTTATGGCCATTTCTCCACTATCCATCCAAATTTGTTCCTATCGCTCCTACCATTTAAACCTAAGACTATTTTGAGTTATTCATGTTACATTCTAGTCACTTTTGTCATGGCTCCTGTCGTTCGCTTGGAGCTGAATGGCTACCAGGCATTACTCTCTCATGAATATGCAATCGAAGAATTAAAAATCCAAGGCATGGATGTCTTCCTAAAAATATTTGAAGGCTATAACCTTCAGGTGGCACAGGCTTTCACACAGAGCTTCGATGGTTGAAGAGCGAAAATTGGGGACGCACAGTTAGAGCTAATCGAGGGGTTTGTAAGTGAACCAATATGGATTCCATCGACATGAGAGAAATGGTTCGAAAACTCATGAATTGAAGGAGTGACATGGAGCCTGTTTGTGACATCTTGAAAGATCAACTGTTGCGAAAAAGGTATCCCCATATCCCTGGTTAAACCTAGGTGGCACAGCCTGTTGATGATCCTCAAACAATTCGTGACATGTGAAGGTCGATACAGATTAATATTCCTCTACCATATTCACTTACTTATGCATTTAATTGGTTTTGGATTAAGCATGCCATTTTATCTGCTGAGATGTATCTATAAAATGTCCAAAAGATATAAGAGACATAGTGTCGATTCAAGTCTTTTCCATCACAGAGGATTAAGATCCTTTTGATTCATCACTTGTTAACTGTGGGTGATTGCTGGGATAAGTTTTTGGTAAGGAATGGTTTTACCATGACCATTCCTATAGTAAACCCTAGCCTAGATGAGCCACTGATTAAAAACCAGTCTGAGTTTTCAATTGATACGCTAGACTCTACCAACATAAATGCTCTAGACATCGGGATACAGAGCAAGTATTCACCTACAAGATTTTCTGAGAAAGGGAATGCTAAGTTGAAGTTTATTAATCCATGTGTTCCTGAAATTGAAGCTAGCCCGATTGTTAGTATTAACCTAGATGTTGAAAGACCTCACGAAGAGAAAACAAAGGAATGCACAGATATAGGGTTAAAAAACAAAAGAGCAGGTCACCAAATTTCGAGAAAGCTTAGGAATCAATCCAACACTCATCTGAGCTCGATCAGACCGATAGATATTGACAAGTATTTAGACCCTGAGATTGAAGAGTTCCTTGTTCTTGAAGACCCATAATTGCAGGGTTACAGGAAGAAAGACATTGCTTCTACTAAACCTACGACTTTGTGATGAATTTGCCACTGTGCCTCAAGGGTAAGAAGGGGTTCCCTGGTATCAGGCCTGATCAAAAGAAAATAATAGATAAGGTGGATACACCCATGTTTTACCATGCTCTCCACAGACCTACCATTCCTCCTGTACAGTGTGATGATTGTTTCGTTTGGATCGAGCGATATTACACCGATATCCCCCTTCTTTAGGCCCGAATCAAAACACTTAATTCTCATAATGAATCATTGAAATGAGAAAATATTGAACTCAAGACACATGCAGAGAAAGGGGCTAAATGCATTAAGAGGTTAGGGAACATAGTGATAAAAAATGCAACCAGTGTCAAAGCGATAATTAATTCTAAACTACCCGACCCATCTTTAGTCAATTTTTTAAATGGTAAAACAGTTTTCCTCTTACTCTATCCCTATTATATATTTTGAATTGATTCGGTTTGGAATTTGATTTTGTTTGCTAAGATAATACTGGCTACAAAATCTTTCGATTCTGTAGCCAAGTCTCTTTTAAATAAAAGAAATTTAGAAATTAGTTATGAGTAATTTTCTAACTTATTCTTGTTTCGTTTTTCAGAAAATAGTAGATCCCGTTGCATACCATTTGGGGAAAACATGTTCGATTATGCATTTGAATGATTAGTAGTTCCTTTTCTGTTTGTTTTACAAAAACTTTGATTAAGTTTTGAGTACAATCAACTCTGTTATGATTGGTTGTTAGCCCACTATTTTTGTAATATTTTGATTTTATGAAATCCTATCCTATCCTATGATATAGGAGGATGTGATTTCAAATCACTTTAAAAACTGTTCATTTTTTAAGTAAAGACATCTTTGCCTAGAACAAATTATGGACAAATCATCTTCAGAACTTAATGGAACAACTTATATCATTTCGGCTTTAGAACAATGTGAATGCTGTCTCATTTATGTTTTGTCTCTCTTATTTTGGAATAGTAATGCATTGTATAGCTTTAGTCTCAATGACATATGATGTTCCATTTTATTCATGTTTCAAATGTTGTTCATAATTTTCTGTTTCACAAATTATCACTGTGATCATGATATCGATTTTAATATCATGATTTAAGCATTATGTTTAGTTGATTGATAAAATGAATGTTTTACATTAAGATTTATGTTACTGTAATCGTTCATAATTATAAGATCATTGTGTATACATGTCTATTATTTTGTTCTCATATTCTGGCTGCCAATAAAATCCTGGAATTTTTTCGGGAGGTATCTGTACAAACCTGTCATAGATTTTTCTTAGAGGTAGGACAAATGGAATTCTGGATAAACAGAGGCACATACATGTTATAAAACTAACTTTAGGTTAGATTTGTTTCCATTTAATTTCTATTATTAGTTTGTCTATTAGTGAAACAAGAGATTTTTAGATTGGCTTTGACCATCACTCTATCCTTGTTTCATAACATATTTTATTTAAGTTCTTATATTTATGATTAGAAAACAAAAAATATAAAAAATGTGCTTTCTTTATCTACTTTTGCAAACACTTACCAAACATTGATTTTGCAAGGCATCTACTAAAAAACTTTGCAATTTGTAATTACTATGTACATAATGGCATGTTCATATTTATCTTTTTGTTGAATGTATTTGTAAATAATTATATTAAAGTATATATATTATTATAGTCTTAGCATTAGTTAGTTTATTTATTTTCTTTATTTTAGGACCCTAGATTTGCTAACAGAGCCATTAAAACCGTCAGAATAGGTTACACCAAATGAATTGCGTTATTTAGACAACCCTAGACCAGACCTATTCTTCCAGTTGATGGCCTATCAAATTTTCCCGTCAACAAATGGCACTAGAAGGAGGGTCTGAATTCAATTGATGGCACGTGGAGGTAGCAAGACTCCCCCCTACACTCTCGCTCCCCTGTAGTAACACGTAGTTGCTCAGACAACAACGTTACGCTTGAAACAACAACTACCTCAAATGATAATCCTGAGTTTCCCATTGAACCAGTGACACCAGCTCCTCAAGGGGATGATGTTCAAGAAATTGTTCGTCAGTCACTCATAAGGACACATAGTGCCTTGGCCCATATCAGACAACCTGGTAGGCCAATTAACCAACCCTTAGATTTCTCGGATATCCGAGAACAACTTGAAGGCACTGGTATACTCTCAAACCATTTAAGAGATAATACCGCTGATCCTATCGAAACACCTAGTCTTGGAGTCGGAGGGTCTGGTATCCCACCTTCCCCACCTGGTTCATCTCCATCCTCTTCAGGAGGAGAGTCATATGACAAAGAAAGTTCCTCGTCTGAATCATCTCAGCCTTCGACACCACTAACACCCATGTAAAACCAAAACAATCCTTCCATACCTTGGCTCGATTAAGATGCCGTGGCTGTACCTGGACCGCAACATCCATTACCGAAACACTCGAAGAAATGGTTGCCTAAATTTGATCCAGATTCTAAACAATCTGCTGAGGATCACATAATTTTTTTTATGTTGGCCATTACACTCCGAAATGTAGAGCATGAAGATGTAGTATGTAGACTCTTTCCTTATACTTTTGAGGGCAATGCCTCCACATGGTATTTTTCCCAACAGCCCTAGACCATCGTCTCTTGGGACAAGTTTGAAACCTATTTCTTAGAGAAGTTTGGAGATGATAAATCTCTTGAAGTCTTGGTTATGGAGCTCTCCAGTCTGAAAATGAATCCTAAGAAGAAAGTAAAATATTTTAACCAGATATTTCTTACATTAAAGAATTGAATTCCCGCAGATTCAATGCCCGCTGAAAGTCTAATTGTCGCATATTACAACAAATCTCTACATAATAACATAGAAATTTGGGTCAAAAGGTCTAAAAAGAGAACATTGTTGGAAGCCTTTGAGGAGGAAAGCCAAATTGAAAAGGATATATTAAGCTTAAAAGACAATCTCAATAGTGAAGCTGAAACAACTTCATCCTCTAAAAAGAAAATAGAAATGTTTACTAGGCCTCCCCAAGTAAAAGTCAACCTGAAACTTTAGACTTAGAAAGATTGCAGAAAGCTTTCCAAAAACTATCCAATCAGGTCATGGACTTGAAGAGATCAACCAAGGAGGCATCCTCAAGAAAAGGAAGTTTTAAACTTGCATTCAGAAAACCTTTTCCTCCCAACCATCCAAACCCGACCACTGAAGGTCTTAATTTTGAAAGCTTGCAGTACGCTTTGAAAACCATTCTAGAAGCACATGATAATTCTTCTTCTACCCCTCTTGAAAGTTCTAAAGACATAGCTGAAGAAGAAGTACCAGAAGAAGAAGATTCATCCCACAATATCTTCGATCACTTCTCTGACAGTATTTTCCAAGAAAATTTTGAAATTGTCCATCCCTACAACACAAGAAGCAAAACACAGAACAAACCTTCTTCTGAAGCGAGTAATAATGCGCTTCCAAAAAAATCGAAGAAAGATGAAATTAAACAAATTTTAGCAGCCCCTATTTTAGAATATGATTTAATTGAAGATCTAAAAAACCTGAGGGCTAATATTTCTGTTTTTGAGTTGCTGAAATTTTCCCTTATTCTACAAAACATGTTGCAGAGTATCGTTGAAAACAATCAAAACAACAATCCTAGTAGCAAGAAAACAACAAAAATTAGTTCAAAAATAGCCCAAAATATCGCGACTAAAATGACATCTGAACCTCCAGATAAAAGGGTTTTAGCTGAAAAAACTGTAGCAAATGTAAATAAAACTGTTTTAGGGACAACAGTTAAAAATCAACAAATCTCTGCTGTTAACACTCGGAAAAATGTCTCGCCTTTCTTGTTAACTTTTGAAATTTTTAATAGGAATGTACATAATTGTATGGTCTATTCCGGTGCATCATCAAATTTCATGCTGCTATCTATTTGTCAAAAAATTAACACAGAAGTTAAACCTTCTGATCTCAAAATCATTCAGCTAGATCGAACAAATGTAAAGGTAATCGGTGAACTTAATGATGTTCTTGTTAGATTATATTACAATCCTAAGGTCCATAAGATAATTGACATTATTGTTGTTGATGTCCATGAAGTATATGGTTTGTTTTTAAGGAGGGACTGGTCCGAACAGTTGCATGGCTACTTTGCCACAGATTGGTCTCATTTGTGGCTACTGGAAAATGGACAGCCAAATAAAATTAGGATAAACTGAGAACGCTATCTTAAGCACATCGTGATGGACCTAAATGATGCAAACATACATTTTACTACATCTACTAATTCATTTGAGATGCAGGGAATGAATACCTTCTTTGGTAACTTCATGACCGAAATTTCCCCCATCACTGATCCTAGGCAACAATCAGAAGTTATGACCTATACTCAGACATCAAATTTTCCAAGTATTCCAAACACTCCTGACGAAGCTCAAATCTGGTCATTGTACTTTCATGGATCCAAATCCAAAGAAGGATTCGGTGCAGGATGTGTACTCATCGATCCCACAAGTAATAAGACTTTCATTGCATGTCAATTAGATTTTGAGTGCACTAATAACACTGCTGAATACAAAGCACTTCTACAAGGGCTTAGGAAATCTCTGTATATGGACATATGGAATTTAGTGGTATTCGGTGATTCATAAATCATGGTTAGGCTGGTAAGAAACTCCATACATTTTTTATCACCACATTTGAAAAGTTACCAAACCGAGGTATGGAGTTTAATGATTTTTTTTTTATCTTTTAACATAAATTCCATTCCTAGATTGAATAATTCAGAGGCTAATTTATTGTCTAATGTCGCTTCTAAACTATTTCCCACAGAAGGTCTTTCTCCTAATGTGTTTTCGATTGAATTGTTGTTCATGCCATCGATTCTAGATAACATCACCAATTGGAGAGTGTTCAACGATGACCAACATATCATCAACTTCTTGCATATGGAGGATACCTTCCAAGGTGCAGTCATTGATGAAGGCACTCACGATGAAAACCTCCGTAACTTCACAGTAATATCAGATCCTAGATCTTCTGAATCAACGTCTGATATGGTAAACTCTATCCTTGGATCTGTTGTAAGGCTAGAAAAGTTTTATGACTTGCATGATAAATTGATAGGGCCAGTTAATTGCAAAACAAATAGTTATTCTTTGATTTATGAGATGGTGAATTTAGGGACAAAGGAAAATCCTCAAAATATCAATTTGGGAACATGATGCTCCGAACAAGAACGATCTTCCTTTATAAAACTATTTAAATAATTTAAAGATGTTTTTGCTTGGACGTATGATGATTTGAAAACATTTGATCCTAATATAAGAAAGATGCACCCTAAATTGGAACCCATTGTTAAAAAAGAAATGAATAAATTACTAAATGCAAAGATAATTTTCCCGGTAAGACACACACAATGGGTGTCTAATCTAGTTCCTGTAAGGAAGAAAAGTGGTGAAATTCGAGTCTGTGTCGATTTTTGAAACTTGAACCGAGCATCTGATAACGATAACTATCCCGTTCCTCCAATGGAATAGATTCTTCAACAAGTGTCTGGTTCCAAAAGACTTTCTCTGTTAGATGTTTTTTCGGGATATAACCAGGTCCTCATGTCCCCCTTAGACCAACTTAAAAGCACCTTTCGTACCCCATGGGGCACTTATTCCTACAAGAAGATGCCTTTTGGACTTATAAATGATGGAGCCACTTTTCAGAGAGCAATGGACATTGCTTTCTGTGGCCTCATAAATAAACCAGTTGTGGTTTATCTTGATGACATTACCATCTTCTCTAAAGACAAGAAATATCACTTGTATCACCTTAGGGCTGTCCTAGAATGATTTCGTAGGTTCGGTATATCTCTCAACCCTAAGAAATCGATCTTTGTAGTAGAGCAAGGTAAATTGCTGGGGTTTATAGTATAGAAAGACATAATGATCATTGACCCTGAGAGAACCCAATAAATCGCTAAAATCTCCCCTCCTTCTTCCAAAAAATCCATGCGATCATTTTTAGGCAAGATTAATTTCGTCATAAGATTTGTCCCAAGTTTTTCAGAAATGGTGAGACCATTACATAACTTAATTAAAAAGGATATTCTGTACCATTGGGGACCACAATAAAGTCAATCTTTTGACTCCATTAGAAAATAAATAGTAGAATCTCCTTCCTTGATGAGTCCTGATTTCTCCCAGGATTTCACTCTTTACACATTTGCTTCTGACCAATCTTATGCTGCTGTGTTAACATAGAAAAATGCTGAAAGTAATGAGATACCCATTGCCTTCATGATCTCATCTTTCAAAGGAGTAGATATTAATTATCCAACAGTAGATCAACATGCATATGCTGTTTTCAAAGTAGTGAAACACTTCTGTTCATACCTGCTGAAATCCATAACCAAAGTTGTTGTTCCTTACCCAGCCGTAAGAAACCTGCTAGTACAAAAAGAGCTGGGTGAGAAAAGGGAAAATTGGATGACGCCCTTACAAGATTATGACCTCGAAATAACCCCTGCACAAATTGTTAGAGGTCAAGGCCTATGTAAACTAGTTACTGATTTAGTTAAAGAACAAGAAAGTCAAATTAACACCTTAAGTGTAAGCCAACATGACGAAAAACAAATCAGTTGTGCACAAGTTGCTGCCAATTCTTGGTATGAGAACATTAAATTTTACTTGACACATGGATATTCTCCTTGCTATTTTGATCCTAAAACATAAGAGCACTAAGACTGAAATTTGTATCTTTCTAGTTAAAAAATGATGTATTATTTCGATAGAATTTTGTTGGTGTTCTTATGCGTTGTTTAGAAAAGGATGAAGCAGAGAAAGTGATGCAGGAGCATCCCTCACATCAAGCGAGCCAGTGCAGAAGACAAAGGACAACTGGGCAGACCCAGCCAAATTTTTGAATTTTCCCTTGAAGCTGATGCGCCAAATATAAATGAGATCATTTAATGAAGGTGCCTTGGTATAATGTAATCATACCTTGAGCGCCCCGCTCTCGTCTGAAGTAGACAGAGGCATTTATAGTAGTTAATGCAGGTAGATAGAAATTTAATTCTATATTAGACTGTTTGAGAGCGCAAAAGGGAAACGGGATATAGACACCCTCATTGTGCATTGTAACATAGTTAGAAGCATTGGAGCATAGAAGAGAAGTAGAGAGCTGTGGAAGAACACCCATGTATAGAGCTTGAATTAATAGAAGAGTTTAATTCAAATCCATGGTTTTGTGTTTGTTCTTTGTGTATGTATACTGAATGCTATGCTCATGAGTATTTACTTCGTGTTATGCATTTGTTTTACATGCTATGTATGAATGATTTCTTGCTGAGTGTTTGAAATCTGAGAAAGGAAGTAGAAGAAATGAATTTCAATTGTTTCTCTATCTGATCAAGGATTCCTGCAAGGAGTGCAGTTGAAGTCATCTGCAAGGAGTGCGTTGACAGAAGGTTCAGATAGTTTAACTCTTGTTCTTGTTCACCCATAAGTGAAATTGGGTTATAGGAGCCGTGCAAGGAGTGTGCAGGCTAAGGAAAGTCTCATTTGTGAATCTGAGCAAAGCATTGAAGGATTGCTGCTGCAGGTGTGCGCAGAGTCGAAAGCACTCAACACTTGGAAGTGTTCGAGGATTACCACAAGGAGTGTACGCAAGGGTCTTCTCGAAGACTCAAAATTGTGTGAAGCTCAGGAAGGACAAGGCTTCCAAGTTCATCGAAGAGAAGCACAGGGAGTCTGTGCCGTGGAGTGTTTGAACAGACGCTGCAAAGTTACACGTAGGAGGACTAGTTTTCACAGAGGAATACTGGGTTCACCCATAGAAAAAACATCAAAGAGGAAGAGATCGATGGTTAGGATCTTGTGGAGAAGATTTGGAAAATCTCGTCAGCCGTTGGATCTTCCAAAGAAGCGAGGAGGTTACGACCGCGTTCGGAGTTCAAGCTCTAGGGGTCGTGAGTTGTTGGATCATTGATCAGTTACCCGTCAGTCGTCCGATCTGACAGGAGTTGCACAGGATTTAAACCCTCATGAGAAAAGTAAGAACCCCGAGAAGCATTGGGATATCAAGGCATTGGGGTTCGGGAAATCGGGAGTCATGTGGACTAGAAGTCAGGGAAATCCATCGTGAAAATCTCGACGAGTTCAAAGCCATCCATCACTTGGGACGCGTGTCAAAAATCCGGAGAGAGTCGGGGATCGTCGTTTCGGAGGTCCCAAGGATAGGATACCCTCGCAAGTCGAAACCGTGAAGTCCGATTTTTCGACAAGAGGAGAGCTCCGTGTGGGCCCAGTTGACGTCGTTCCATCGTAGCAAGGGAATCGGGAATTGCCAGGGTGAAAACCTCGAAACATACGAGAACCGTCCATTCTTGAGGATCCGTGGCCGAGATCGAAGTGATTAGGAAATCGATGTTCGAGAAATCGGGGAAATCGAAGGCCAAAGAATTTCGACAATAGAAGTCGCGAAACCCCGAGGAAGATCTGGAGCCATTGATCTCAGCGACTGTTCACTTTCATTGATTTTGGTTATGGTGGAAGGGCATCCTAGTGACATCATATCGGAAATCCGTGAGTCGAAAGATAGGGGATTCCGTGGGCGAGATATTTACTACATTTCAACACTCGAAACCATGAATCCCGATAAGGAATATGACTGCGGTCGTATAAGAGGAGGTCGCGTGGATTAAATGCATAGCCCAGGGGATACGGAAACAAAGGAGTGCATCGGGATATTGGAGGTTGAGACATTGGGAGTTTGAAAACCCCAAAACCCGATTCTCTATTCTTCTGTCATCGAAGAGAATAGTGACCGGCCTAAAGACTGTAAAGTGTCGAAAAGGCCTGTGGGTCAATTTTCGAAAGAGATTCCAGTGGGAATCAGAGGAGCCACTCCAGCTC
Organism: Picea engelmannii; assembly: GCA_009831015.1. Lineage (NCBI taxonomy): Eukaryota > Viridiplantae > Streptophyta > Pinopsida > Pinales > Pinaceae > Picea > Picea engelmannii. The sequence goes on from ML776993.1 coordinate 1,110,301, forward strand.
AAGGGAGGAAATTGAATGATCCTTAAGACCGGGAGGTCAGGCGCGGGACCTGCTGAGTTAGGTGCCCGGGTGGATTCCATCAAGTGGTATCAGAGCCTGATTCTTGTCTGTATATTTCAGGCAAGGGAGGCATAAGAGGTAAGGAGCACTCTGATACACATCAAGTGGTATCAGAGCACAAAAATATTCTTTGCTACCTGTAGTAGAGAAAGAGAATTCACCATGCCACCAAGAAGAGATAGACAATCACCTGACCCAGAGGAAAGGGAGATGCCCAGAGGAAGGGGTAGAGAGAGATCTGCATAACTTACGCGCTAGAGTTGTGGACATGGAGATAAGACAAAGGCGCACAACTGATGGAGGAGATATCAGTGAGTCTGAAAATGAAGATGATGCTGGACATGGAGAAGAAGAAATCCCAGTGAGAGATGTAGCAAATGAGCGCTTACTTAAAGTTGTTGCAAGAACGGGTGCAAAGGTGAAAATGGACATTCCAGTTTATGGGGGAAATCTGGATTTAGAAGAGCTTCTAGACTGGATTAGAGCTCTAGACACCTATTTTGACTATGAAGATATCGAAGAGGACAAGAAAGTTAGGCATGCCGTCACGATATTAAAAGGACATGCAGACTTGTGGTGGGATGAACTACAAGCTGATAGGCATTGCCAAGGCAAGCAAAAAATTAAGAGATGGGACAGGATGATTGCAAAGATGAAGGCAAAATTCATTCCCAGGGACTATCAAATTTCTCTGTTCAGGAGAATGTAGAACCTGAGATAGAAGCTGATGACAGTAAAGGAATATATTGAGGAATTTTAAATTTTGAATATTAGGGCAAGTCATCATGAAAGCAATGATGAAAAAGTGGCCAGGTATATGAATGGCCTAAGATATGAGATTCAGGATGAAATGAGTATGGTGACCATATGAATGGTAGAATATGATTATCAGATGGATCTGAAAGCTGAAGAGAAGCTGAGCAGAAAGAAGATTCAGAGGGGTAGAGGCAGGAGTCAGCCCAGGGGAAAATCAGTTGCCCAGGAAAGAACCCAGAAGCCCAGGGACGACTGGAAGAAATCTCAGACTCGGACAGAGAGAGGTGGAACCTCACAGCGAGGGTAGTGATATGCTGAACAGAGAGGACAACATAATAAGCAGAGAGGAGATTATGTTGATAACAACACTTTTCCTCATAATAGAGGTAAATGAAGAGGAAGAGGTGGAGTAATTACATGCTTCACATGTGGAAAGAATGGGCACAAGTCTTACGAGTGTCCAGAGAAAAAGAAAGAAACTAGAGAAGCTCACATTGCCGAGGCACAGAGGCGAGATGTTGAGACAGAAGATGCTGAAGGCGGAAGATCGCTGATGATGCGAAAAGTTCTTTTGACACCAGAGAAAGAGGTGGAAATTTCAGTCCAAAGGACCAAACTTTTTAGGACTGCTTGCAAGACCAAGGACAGGGCATGCAAGGTCATTATGGATAGTGGAAGCACTGACAATCTCATTTCAACCGAGATGGTAGAAAAGCTGGGGCTGGAGACGACTGATCATCCAAGTCCATATAAAGTTTCGTGGCTACAAAAAGGACATCAGGTAAATGTCACCAAACAATGCTTAGTTGAATTTAAGATAGGGGGATATAACGATAAGATATTATGTGATGTCATTCCTATGGATGTTTGTCATCTATTGCTGGGTAGACCGTGGCAATATGATAGAAATGTGATTCATGATGGGAGGATGAATACATATACCTTAGAAAAGAATGGGAGAACTCATATGTTACTTCCAATTAAGGACAAGGAGGTAAAACCGGAGGTAAGCAACATAGTACTTCTCATGAGTGGGAAGGAACTTCTTACGGAGGTTAAGAAGAAGGAGGAACCGCAATTCTTTGTGGTCAGAAAACTGAGAATCGTTTTGACTAGCACAAGAGTGGATGATTTACCAGAGGAGGTTCAAGAACTGCTGGAAGATTTCACTGATATAGTAGTGGACGAATCACCTCATTCGTTTCCACCGATCAGAAGTGTGAGTCATCATATTGATCTCATACCAGGAGCCAGTTTGCCAAATAAAGCCGCGTACAAATTGACGCCGCAAGAAAATGAAGAGGTCAAAAGGCAAGTCCAGGAGTTTTTGGACAAAGGTTTGGTCAGGGAAAGCTTGAGTCTGTGAGCTGTTCTGATGGTACTCAGTCCGAAGAAAGACAGAGGCTGGAGGATGTGCACTGATTCAAGGGTGATTAATAAGATAACTATCAGGTACAGATTCCCATTGCCAAGAATGGATGATTTGATGGATTTCTTAAGTGGAGAAAAATTATTTTCAAAGATTGATTTGAAGAGTGGATATC